>CAUDMG010003056.1:307500-335000 GCA_958450375.1 Homarus gammarus | reverse complement strand
TTTTTTTTTTGGGGGGGGGGGGGGGGAGCTGAGGGCCTTTTGGTGTGGTCGTGGTAATGGCGTAAACTGGCCATGGTCGTTCTTTGGCTGGGGGTTCTTCGGTCTGGTCTGATCGTGGTGATGGCGTCAGCTGGCCATGGTCGTACTTTGGTCTGGTCGTGGTGATGGGGTAAACTGGCCATGGTCGTACTTTGGTCTGGTCGTTGTGATGGCGTCAGCTGGCCATGGTCGTACTTTGGTCTGGTCGTGGTGATGGCGTCAGCTGGCCATGGTCGTACTTTGGTCTGGTCGTGGTGATGGCGTCAGCTGGCCATGGTCGTACTTTGGTCTGGTCGTGGTGATGACGTCAGCTGGCCATGGTCGTACTTTGGTCTGGTCGTGGTGATGACGTCAACTGGTCATGATGATCTCCAGAAAATGTCAAGACCAGATGTTTCATGACGTCATCAGTTTGTACATATATTACATCAAGTTTTGGAGACTTTTAACTGAAGGTCAATTTGAATTATTGTCTTTCAGTGGCGACACCATCCCCCGCAATCACCTCAGTCATACTAATTTAAATAGCGACAAGCGAGAGATTTTAAAACACCTGAAGCTACAGTTGCCAAGTGTAGATATAAGTTAGATGATAACTTACCGCATTAATGACGTTTATTTTTATTTAAGAATTAAAAATAAGTCCGTCAGTTTCATCTATCTTGTATGGTTACCGTAGCAAATGTTGAGTAAGGCAGTTTGTAAGATCCAAGTGAAATATCATCATTTAGAACAAAATATATTCCTGGAAGAAAGGTTTCGCCAATGATATTTTTTCAGTTCTTTTCTTTGGTTAAGCGTTTTGGAAGCAGATTTCTCTCAGGTTTTACAATTGGCTAAGCCTGTTGAGGTAGGTTGTCTCGTGTCCTTTCATTGGCCGAATAATCTGGGAGAGGTAGCAAGGGTAGTTCTTTGTTTACGTGTGGTAAAGTTGATCGATCGCTTATTACACGATAATGACTTTGGTTTGGTGAAGCAGTCTTAGTCGCCTTGGTGGTTGGTGCTCCAGCAGTGATGGAGGAATAACCAAAAAATAGATAATGTCGAAAGAAAGAGAAAGTGAGGGAGACAATAGACAGAGATAGAAATGTAGTGAGAAAGGTAGATATAGAGAGATGGAGATTGGTAGATTGAGATAGAGAAAATGGGAGAACGATAGAGGTTGATAGAGAGAGAAGAGGGAAGGATGACTGGAACTCTCTCATTTACATTAGTTTTGGCACACAAGTACTATCTGTACAGTATCTGGAAGCCATCACGTTTGAACTCACTCAAGGTCGACCTCGTGTTGCTGGAGGTCGACCTCACTTTTCAGGGCTGCCAGTGACTTTCTCAGTCCACGGTTGAGTGACGTCCCTACTGAGAGGTAATGAATGACCTCTTTCATTCTGGTCACAGATTAAGTGACTCGGAGCGTTAGATGACCTAGCAATCCCCGATATTATTTAATATATATATATATATATATATATATATATATATATATATATATATATATATATATATATATATATATATATATATAAATATATATATGTGTGTGTGTGTTTTCACAATATATTAATATTCTCAGTTCATTATAATAAACGTTATATAATCATCAACAAATAGAATTAACTATTAATCTGAAATATAAACCAGCACAAGGTAATCACATATATCTATAATCTAAACCATATAAGCAGAGCATATAGTGATATACGACTTATATAACCTAGTGAAGAGTACAGGCCAAACATGAGGCTATGATCTAAACTATAAGTATACAGTCGACACAAACATATTACATCATACAGTCATATATTGAAGGCATTATCTGACTGGACATCTCTCTGGCTCCTGGATGTCATGTTAACTGTCCACCAAACTCCGCCCATTTATGGCGTCCTTAGTAACCATTACAATTCGTTGAAGTTGATTGGTTGCTAGGTGTGTTGTGACGTCACATCAGCAAATTTACTGTAATTTTGTTTTCTTTTTATTGTTTGTAAGAGTTTTCTTGGGCGAAGAACATCGAAGAGAGAAGAAAATGTCAGTGAATTAGCCGGTGTGGCGTCGGGACTCACACACGAATCAGGAGACACATATCTGGGACTCCAGTGATGACAAAGTTCACAAGTCAATATTAAGACTTTTGTGATAAGTCCAACATGTTTCCTGGTCTCTGGTACTGTTGTGTACAGAGTGCCAGTAAGTATGTGGCACTTCCCTCGTGTTGGCCCCGTGTAGGACTTAGTAAATGATAGTGGCACTTCCCTGGTACCGACACAATCTAGGTCTTTTTAAGTGACACTTAACAATGGCATCGTCTGAGCCTTAATAAGTTAATTGTACTTCCCTGACACTGGCACCTTCTAAGTCTTAGTAAATGGGACTTCTTTGAAGTCCTGGTGTTGTTAAGTTAATAAATGTCACTGTCGTGGTCCTTTAGACAGTTAGTGGCACTGTCCTAGTCCTAAGTAGATAACTTGTGGCATTGTCCTGGCCATAAGTAAACAACTAGTGACACTTCCCTGGCAGACGCTGCCACCAGTTGTGAGACAGACGCGTTAATATGCTGGGTAAATCAATAGAAGATAGGGCTCTGTGTCGTATTGTTGTGTTCAAGTGTCAAATTGGTTCATTGACTTAATACGCTGTTCACTTTTATTTTATTATTGGTACCATATTTTAATGTCATCATATTTTAGTTTAGGACATCATGTAGCGTCCAACATATTGTAACGACATCGTATCATAGTTTGTGCTATATTGTGATGGTCAGTTTATTATGGTTAGTGATATATTGCTGTGTCATTACTTCATCGTTAGTGTTATATTACCCAGATAATATCACTTGGTTTGTGCTATATTATAATGTTTCTTATTATTTTAACAATATTGCCATTTTTTATAAAGTTTTTGTCTAAGGCGTAATATAAATGCAATACTGGTACCTTCTTTTATTGACTTGTTGCTGTTATTTTTTTTTTTTAGTTTTTAGTTTCGCGTTGTGCCATAATGCCACACTATCACTTAGCTAAGATCTCCGCGAGGTGTTGGTCGTGATACACTGTTAGTGAAGAGTCGTTGATTTGTCGTGTTCTTGTCGTCTCGAAGCTTACATCAGTATCCCCCCCCCAGCTGACTCAAGCCTCGGGGAAGATCTGTGCAGCCTCTGTGTAGTGATGCGCCGCGATTCTTCTTAATGTCGAGGCTTCACGGCTTTCTTGATGAGAGGAGGAGAAGCTTGCTATACCCTCTTGTTTGTTTTAAATCATCTTGAAACCGAAGCTTTAAAGAATTCAGTCGGTTTCATGGCGTTTGTGCCCTTAAAGCTGAAGCCGCAGAGGGATTCAGTCGGTTACGTAGCGTTTGTGTCTTTTGAAGCTCAAGCCACAGAGGGTTTCAATAAGCTTCACGTCGCTCATGGTGCGGGAAGAGAGGTTGGAGGGGGAACTCCTCTGGGTTGGGTGGTTGTGGTGGGGTGGTGGGTGGTGGAGGGGCCACAGTGACGGTGTTAGGAGTGGGCGTAGGTGGGTGTGGGTGAGGCTGGAGGAGGGGCTGATGGGCAAGGTCGTGGTCGTAGCGGGCGGTGAGGGGCAGGGAGAGGTCGTCAACCCGACGTGAAGCCATGCGGCGTTTCAGCCAACAAAGGCCGTGACAACTCCACGTCCACCCATGGAAGTACAGAACCAGCCACCCCTGTAATGAGACAACACCTGGTTATTACAGTGATTACAGGAGCAGGTACAAAACACCGTATCATTTTATTACAGGTATAGGTAAAGATACAGGGTCAAGGGTCATGAGACATACTTAAAGATTACCTTAAGTGAGGAAGATTTACCTAAGTGGAAATAATTAACCTGAAGACGTTACCTGCTCTCTCTTTCTCTCTCTCCTCGTTAACGTCTCACTCTCTCTCATTCTCTCCCCTATACCTTTCTTCCTTTTCCTGTCACCCTCTCTAACCTAACCCCCTCTCTACTTTTTCTCACCACCACCCTCACACTCGCTCTCACCAATCACTACTGGCCCTCTCTTCCCAACTCTCCTCCCTCCCTCCACTCCCCCTCTCCCTCTCAACCCCTCTCCACCTCTCCCCCAAACACCAGCGTGTGTACTCAAGGAAAACAAACAAACATAAATTGGAATTGGGACACTGAATAAATAAAGGAGATATAGGGAGGCGGAAGTAGCACACTCAATAGTCATTTCTGAATAAAACTTCCTTATTGGATTTATATTTACTTTTTATTCCTCGTTGTTATTGTTTTGTTATTGGCTGTTTTTATTGGTGATTTTTCATATGAAGTCAGTGTGTTCATTTATGGAGTTTTTTCTTGAGGATATGAAGAATTGTTTTATTTTATTGATTGAATATTTGATCAAATTAGATGTTTTATTGAATTATATTGACGACATGAACCTTATTATTATTATTATTATTATTATTATTATTATTATTATTATTATTATTATTATTATTATTGTTATTGTTATTATTATTGTTATTATTGTTATTGTTATTATTATTATTATTATTATTATTATTATTATTGTTATTATTATTATTATTTTTCTCTCGCTTTTCCTACCGTTTCCTTCATTTTCTCTCTACATCCAGCGCACACACACACACACACACACACACACACACACACACACACACACACACACAAGATAGAGAAAAAACAGACAGACAGACAAACAGAAATATAGGCCCAGGCAGACAGACAGACGGACAAACAAACAACAAACAGCCAGACAGAAGCCAGAGACAAACATAGACAGGCAAACAAAGAGACAGGCAGAGTAACAGAGAGACAGACAGAAGACATTAAAAGTTGGAGAGAGTTAATTTCTGGCGGTATTTTCTTGTAATTTGAAAGTTGTGGAGGTAATCCATCTTGTGGAGACACTGGAGAAAGTAAAGTAGAAAGTAGAGACTGGAGAAAGTAAAGTAGAAAGTAGAGACTGGAGAAAGTAAAGTAGAAAGTAGAGACTGGAGAAAGTAAAGTAGAAAGTCGAGACTGGAGAAAGTAAAGTAGAAAGTCGAGACTGGAGAAAGTAAAGACTGTAGAAAGTAAAGTAGAAAGTAAAGACTGGAGAAAGTAAAATAGAAAGTAAAAACTGGAGAAAGTAAAGTAGAAAGTAGGCAGTAAGACACCAAGATTTGGCCAAGGCGCATCTCCCCAGCTACACTTCTCACGCACCCCTCCCCAACACCCCTCCCCATCACCCCTCCTCATCACCCCCTCCCCAACACCCTTCCCCAACACCCCTCCCCAACACCCTTCCCCAACTGCCCCCCCAACACCCCTCTCCATCACCCCTTCTCATCACCCCCTCCCCAACACCCCTCCCCAACACCCCTCCCCAACACCCCTCCCCATCACCCCTCCTCATCACCCCCTCCCCAACACCCCTCCCCCAACACCCCTTTCCCGACCTCCCTCTAACAAGATCACTAGATTACAAGATGTTGTAACCGCTAGATTAAGGTTATGATATAAGTACCTCTGGCAGTATGTTCCTCAAGCAGATGTAAACAAGACTAAATGTAAAGTGTGTGGCCAGTCATATGGCCACACACTAGAACACTACGTCCTCGACTGTGTGAAGATAGAACCTTTTAGGGACAGGTCCAAGCACAGTGTGTGTGAAATGGCACAACACTTCATCTCTCATGGCAAGATAGCCGACATATTAAGATTGTATCCACTTTTTTGCAATAAATAGTAAAATCAATTCCCACGTATAGAACCAAGGCATCCCCTCCCTAGCACCTCTCCCTAGTACCACTCCGTAGCATCCCTCCCTGGCATCCCTCCCTGGCACCTCTCCTTGGCATTACTCCCTGGCACTTTTTCATAGCACCCCCCCTGGCACCCCTCCCAACACCCCTTCCTGGCACCCCTCCCAACACCCCTCCCAACACCCCCTCCCCAACGCCCCTTCCCCAACTACCCCTCCCAACACCCCCTCCCCAACTACCCCTCCCAACACCCCCTCCCCAACACCCCCTCCCCAACACCCCCTCCCCAACTACCCCTCCCAACACCCCCACCCAACACCCCCACCCCAACACCCCCACCCCAACACCCCCACCCCAGCACCCCCACCCCAACACCCCCACCCCAACACCCCCACCCCAACACCCCCACCCCAACACCCCCACCCCAACACCCCCACCCCAGCACCCCCACCCCAACACCCCCACCCAAACACCCCCACCCCAACACCCCCACCCCAACATCCCCACCCCAACACCCCCACCCCAACCACACCCCCTCCCCAACACCCCCACCCCAACACCCCCACCCCAACACCCCCACCCAACACCCCCACCCCAACACCCCCACCCCAACACCCTCACCCAGCACCCCCTCCCCAGCACCCCCACCCCAACACCCCCACCCCAACACCCCCTCCCCAGCACCCCCTCCCCAGCACCCCCACCCCAACACCCCCTCCCCAACACCCCCTCCCCAGCACCCCTCCCTCCTCACATTAAACGAGAGATAAAGATTGCCACACTCCGTAACAACACGCATCAGTAGTGGCCCCATGATCAACACTTTACTGCTGGGTCCGTACTTATCCTGCTGACCACGAGCTGAGGCGGAGATTGTAAACGAATTTGATTCTGAGTTGTGTGTGTTTGTGTGTGTGTGAGAGAGAGAGTACAATTTGAGATAGATAGAACGATAATAAGAACAAAAATATGATTGTTGGACTCTCTCTCTCTCTCTCTCTCTCTCTCTCTCTCTCTCTCTCTCTCTCTCTCTCTCTCTCTCTCTCCTGACACCTGACGAGGTTGGTGTCAGCCCTGGGGACGTAAACTATACCTACATACTAATGGTGCATCTTGGCGTGTGTGTGTGTGTGTGTGTGTGTGTGTGTGTGTGTGTGTGTGTGTGTGACCAGCAGGGGAACTCGGAATAGTAGTGGGTCCCAGATGGACAGCTCATATGCCCACTGACATGTGAACACCTCCTGGCGCCAACCAACCACTGCTCCGTTGCCTTGCTGATTAACCTTGAGAGCTAAAAGGCTACGGGAGTAAACCCTGAATGAAAAATCTGCGGTGGAGCCCCGCATCTGGCAGACATGCTTACAGAGCTCCAACAAGACGCCAGCAGCGGTATAGGCGGAAGAGGTGACCAACATGGGAACCTAATGACTTCACCGGTACATGAAGACAATGCTTGATGGACTGGCTACTAAGGCGAAACCCAAGAAACACTGGATCAGGAAAAGGGAGAGCCAAGATGTGTGGTTGCAGCCTGCACTCCTGTCTCACCACATAAATCAACTCATGCGCAGCCATCACCCAGCTCATCATACTCCTCATCATCAAAACCCCTATACCCCCAAAAGGCCAATGGCGACGGACGAGTGGCGACGGGGACAGGCAGAGATGACTGCCGGGAGTCTCTTGTCACAACTCTGCACTTGGGTGGCACAGATAAGATGGTCGTTTATTCACTGGGATCTAGGCAGCAAGGCAATCCGGTTCTGTCTATGCGACTGAGCAGCCCTCTCGAGGATCCACTCTGTTCACCCCACATGGGGAGGGGGCTAGAAAAGGTGCCCTAAACATGGCCTGCCTAAAAACCAACTTGACTGGGCAACCGCACCCAGTAAGGTCATTCTTATGCGATCGAAAACACAATCACAATCACAGATCAAAACAAAAACAAACTATATAGCCTCTTATGGTCGCTGTATGGAATGTCAGGACCCATCTGGATACTGGCACAAATGAGCGTCCTGGATGAAGAACTGCCCTTGTGGAAAAAGAGCTGGCTAGGTATAACATCGACATAGCAGCCATTAGTGAGTCCCGGCTCCCAGACGGTCAACTCACAGAACGAGGGTCTGGCTACACCTTCTGGAAGGGTAAGCCTGCTGCGGAGAGAAACTGCATTTATGGAGTTGGCTTTGCCCTACACCAATGCGTTTCATGACGCTCTGAGTCTCACTGAATCACTCATGTTATGCCTTTTTCATCAGTGTATATGCCCCAACACTGGATGCAGAGGATGACATCAAGGAAGCCTTTTTCGCCGACCTCGACAGAATGCTAACCTCTGTCCACAGAGAAGATAAGGTTGCGCTCCTGGGTGACTTCAATGCCAGAGTTGGCAGAGATGCTGACATTTGGCAGGGAACCATAGAGAGAAATGGACCTGGCAAGTGTAATCCAAACGGCCTACTCCTCCTCAGCAAGTGTGTTGAACACAACCTCACTATCACCAATACCTTGTTTAGGCAGGCGGACAAGTTCAAGGGATTGTGGCAACACCCACGATCCACACACTGGCATCTCATTGACTACATCATTGTCAGAGAAAGAGATCACCGAGATGTCCTCATCACCCGAGCCATGTGTGGCTCAGACCACTGTGACACTGATCATCAGCTCGTCAGAGCCAAGCTCTCACTTCATGTCGCCCCAAAACAGCGAAGGAAACAAGCCTTCAGAAGAGGTTATAACACTTAGTGTCTGGAGGATGTAGTGGTAGCACATGCTTTCAGAGAGCAACTCAAACATGAGCTGATAAACAACCCGACAACAAACAACCCAAATCCCAGTGCCGAATGGGATATTCTCGACACTGTCTTGACAAAATGCTGCAGAGACCCTCGGCCAGATAGAAAGAATACACCAGGATTGGTTAGCTGAAAATTACCCGAAAATCAATGTACTCGTCGATGATAAACGTGCTGCTTTAACTGAGTGGCAGAACAACCCTCACTCTCGGACCAAAGCTGATACCTTCCCCAAGAAGACAGCGGCGGCCCAGTGGAAACTTCGCAAACCAAAGAATGATTGGTTTAAATATACAGTATGTGAAATGCAAAAACTTGTATATCGACACAAGATTCACGAGTTTTTCAATTCCACTAAAATTATTTATGGGCCCATCACTCTTAGCGCAGCCCCCCTCCGCTTATCCGATGGTAACTCCTTAATTAAAGACGAAGAAGGCATCCTTCAGTGCTGGAAAAAGCACTACCATTCATCGCTCAATCAAAACACCGATTGGATGTCCTGACTACCCAGCAGGTCCCTCAGCATCCTGAGTTGACCCATCTCAGCTATCCTACATCCCTCGATGAGGTAGCTACTGCCATCAAACAGATGAAAAGTAACAAAGCCTCAGGGCCTGATGGAATCCCAGCCGAGGTGTATAAAGCAGGAGGCCCTCTGCTTACCAGACGTCTTCATTCTCTCCTGGAGAATATATGGGAATAAGAGAAATTTCCCCAAGCTCTTAAAGACGCCTTCATCGGGAATATTTATAAGAAGAAGGGAGACCGGTCAGACTGTGGTAACTACCGTGGGATCTCTCTGCTGTCCATAGCTAGCGAGATTATCGCCCGAGTCCTCCTAAACAGACTTCTTCCTGATCTGAAAAACTTCCTCCCAGAATCTCATTGCGGCCTTAGAGCATAATGTGGCACCACTGACATGATCTTTACTGCCCGCCAGATACAGGAAAAGTGCAGAGAACAGCGTCATGACCTGTACATGGCCTTAATTGACCTAACGAAGGCCTTCGACTCGGTCAACAGGGAAGCCTTCTGGCGGACCCTCAGTCGTTTTGATTGCCCACCCAAATTCATCGCCATTGTGAGACAACCCCACGATTGCATGAACGGCAGTGTCCTGCATAATGGCACCCAGTTTGAATTCCTACCCATTAAAACGGGGGTAAAACAAGGATGTGTACTGGCACCAACTCTCTCTTCCATTTTCTTGGCTGCCTTCCTTACTCGTGCCAGTGCCAATCTTGCCAATGGGGTGGACATCCAGTACCGGTTGAAGAGTTTTTTCAACTTAAGATAATTCCAGGCAGGAACAAAGGTGTCTGTAGCTTCCTTTACTGAATTTCAGTATGAAGATGACCTCACCCTTGTCGCTCACACTGAACGCGACCTACAGGAGATACTGAACACCTACGCAGATTCTTATGCATACTTCGGCTTTGAGGTGAGTATCTGTGAGACTCAGATTCTCTTTCAGCCTGCCCATGGTTTAATCACACCTCCACCATCCACCCAGCTTAACGACACTACCCTCACTAATGTTACCCACTTTCAGTATCTCGGCTCTCACCCGTCCACCACTGCGGACGTCGATAAAGAGATTCACCATCGTATCAGATGTACATCTCGAGGTTTTGGCAGACTCTGTAACAGTGTTTTCAGCTGTAGGGAACATAAATTATCCATAAAGTTACACGTAGATCGAGCAGTGGTCCTCCCCACCCTGCTATATGGCAGCGAGACATGGGTCACATACAGGAGGCACCTCAAGACAGTTGAAACGTTCACTAACGTTGTCTACGTTCCATCCTCCGAGTTCGCTGGGTAGACAAGAGAACAAATGCCAGTATTCTCGCTGACACCAACTGTCGGAGCATCGAGGCTACCATTATCCATGAACAACTATGTTGAACTGTCTATGTTACCCACATGGACGACAGTAGACTGCCAAAGCAGCTACTTTACAGTCACCTAACGAATAGTAAACGTAACGCTGGCGGGCAACTGAAAAGATATAAGGATAGTCTTAAGACAAACCTGAAAAAAAGTGCCAAATCGACCCCCTCACCTGGGAGACGATTTATCCACACCGTAACGCTTGAAGGAGCACCATATGATAAGGTGTCAATACTTTCGAGTTAGCCCGACTGTATACCGAGGCAGACAAGCGCCAACGCTGAAAAGACGCTGCCGCCCACCCTCCCGCACTATATGTAGCCCTCCACACGTGCAACATCTTTGGACGACACTGCCGGTCCCATATCGGACTCTCTAGTCACCTCAGAGCTCACCAACGAAGGTGACATCCCTACTAACTCATATCATTGTATCATAGCTGGATGATCGTCATACTCGATTCCGTGCCACAGCAAAGTAGTAGTACTAGTGTGTGTGTGTGTGTGTGTGTGTGTGTGTGTGTGTGTTTTCTTTCTCACCTTCAATCGATCTTTTTTTCTGTCTCTCTCCCACATCTCCCCTATCCGTCTGTCTGTCTTTTTCCATATCTCTCATCACCTCTCTTCTTCTCCCGCCCCTTCCCTGTCACTCCTTCACCCGCCCCTTCCCTGTCACTCCTTCACCCGCCCCTTCCCTGTCACTCCTTCTCCCGCCCCTTCCCTGTCACTCCTTCACCCGCCCCTTCCCTGTCACTCCTTCTCCCGCCCCTTCCCTGTCACTCCTTCACCCGCCCCTTCCCTGTCACTCCTTCACCCGCCCCTTCCCTGTCACTCCTTCACCCGCCCCTTCCCTGTCACTCCTTCTCCCGCCCCTTCCCTGTCACTCCTTCACCCGCCCCTTCCCTGTCACTCCTTCACCCGCCCCTTCCCTGTCACTCCTTCACCCGCCCCTTCCCTGTCACTCCTTCACCCGCCCCTTCCCTGTCACTCCTTCACCCGCCCCTTCCCTGTCACTCCTTCACCCGCCCCTTCCCTGTCACTCCTTCACCCGCCCCTTCCCTGTCACTCCTTCGCCCGCCCCTTCCCTGTCACTCCTTCACCCGCCCCTTCCCTGTCACTCCTTCTCCCGCCCCTCCCTATCACTCCTTCACCCGCACCTTCCCTGTCACTCCTTCACCCGCCCCTTCCCTGTCACTCCTTCACCCGTCCCTTCCCTGTCACTCCTTCACCCGCCCCTTCCCTGTCACTCCTTCTCCCGCCCCTTCCCTGTCACTCCTTCACCCGTCCCTTCCCTGTCACTCCTTCACCCGTCCCTTCCCTGTCACTCCTTCACCCGCCCCTTCCCTGTCACTCCTTCACCCGCCCCTTCCCTGTCACTCCTTCACCCGCCCCTTCCCTGTCACTCCTTCTCCCGCCCCTTCCCTGTCACTCCTTCACCCGTCCCTTCCCTGTCACTCCTTCACCCGTCCCTTCCCTGTCACTCCTTCACCCGCCCCTCCCCTGTCACTCCTTCACCCGCCCCTTCCCTGTCACTCCTTCACCCGCCCCTTCCCTGTCACTCCTTCACCCGCCCCTTCCCTGTCACTCCTCTTCCCGTTTGCCATATGACTGGTCAGATAAAATGCCTTTATTTACAATTAATAGCATTTTTTCTTCCTAATCTGTACATGAATCTATTATGATAATGTGTTCCTTGTTTTGACTGTGTGTTGGAGTGTGTTGAGGGAGTGTGTTGGGGGAGTGTGTTGAGGGAGTGTGTTGGGGGAGTGTGTTGAGGGAGTGTGTTGAGGGAGTGTGTTGATGGAGTGTTTTGGGGGAGTGTGTTGAGGGAGTGTGTTGAGGGAGTGTGTTGGGGAGTGTGTTGAGGGAGTGTGTTGAGGGAGTGTGTTGGGGGAATGTGTTGAGGGAGTGTGTTGAGGGAGTGTGTTGAGGGAGTGTGTTGAGGGAGTGTGTTGGGGGAGTGTGTTGAGGAAGTGTGTTGAGGGAGTGCGTTGATGGAGTGTGTTGAGGGAGTGTGTTGAGAGAGAGAGAGAGAATAACGCCGCCCTGGTGAATTGTTTTTCTCGTCCTGGTCTGCGTGTTGTTGGCGTGGGCGTGGAATGTTTCAGGATGACGAGCGTGGAGAGAAAGGATCTAGATATTGCGTGGAAAATGTGGAGATGATGTGGGGGGGTGGGGGGGTGGGGTGGGGGGTCGTGGGGTAAATGTGAGGGGTCGTGGGGGAAAATCCTGAGGGTCGTGGGAGAATTGCCAGTAGTACGGGAAGATTGTGACTGACGTGGGGAAAATAGGTGGGTTTAAACGTTATTTGCTCACCACTAAAGAGAAAGAAAAGTAAATATTAATACAACTATAGACAGACAGACAGACAGACAGACGTACAGTATATTCACACCGTCAAATAGAAATCACAGGGTAAAAAAAAATTCTCAGTTTTAATTGGTTGATAGGATGCACTTTTCAGCCAGCAATTTATTTATTTCTTGTGTTTAATTCTGGTTTTTATTCATCTGTTTATTCATCTGTTTAGTGATACATAATTTATTTAGTCATATTATATTTATTTACTTTCGTATATATCATGAATCAATACTTCTTACATATAAAATTATAATCACATATAAACATATTTATATAAACTTTAAGTCATAAACACACATAAACATATTAACATTACCCTGTCGTATATAGAGAATTTAAACCCCCTTTAAAAACTCCGGGAAATTGAATCAAAATCCTATTCTTGGTGCACATAATGGCTTCTGAACCTACTTATGAATACGATTCCATTCCTCTATAGCCCCTGCCGGCACCAGCTCGAGTATAGATGACTGAATTTACATGATGTTATGTAGGGTTCATTCGCCTTTGTGCTTATACTTATTTCACTGGATTATTAAAGGACCTAACCTAACCTAACCTAACCTCACCTAACCTAACCTAACCTAACCTAACCTCACCTAACCTAACCTAACCTAACCTAACCTAACCTAACCTAACCTAACCTAACGTAACCTATTTAAACTCTAACCTAATCTATCCAAACCTAACCTAATCTAACTCACCCGCGTTCTACGAGAGAGAATAATGTTCACGTTAAGGTTCTAAAGTGAACTCCCATGACTAGACTTTTACGAGTTATTATATCAGGAATGATTTATTGACGTCAACGTTCTCTCTCCCCTGTGCGTTCATCTCTCACCCGCGTTTTGTGACTTGAGTTTTTGTTGAGGAGGAACTGATGTCATGGTGGATGGAGTCAAGGGTGAGGACGCCATAAAACTCTTCCTCACCTGAGCGGCTTTTATCTTATTGGTCTCTCTCTCTCTCTCTCTCTCTCTCTCGTTTTATGTCTGATCCCTCCTACCACCAATCACATTACTTCTTGGGTTAATCGAGATTTTTCATTGGCTCTCTCCATCATAACCCCCCAGGATCATGACTAATAAAACATCTCGTTGTACAATCCGTGATCTCCATTGGTTCCCTGACTTATAAGCTCTCTTCGTATACCCTCCTACTACCAGCACCTCCCACCAATGATATTACTCTTGGGGATAAGTCAAGATTTTTCATTGGTTAGTCCTTCGTCCCCCTCTCGTCCCTCCCCCATAATCTATGGTCTTTAAGACTCCTTAAGTCCCCAGCAATTGCAGCTTCTCCACCAATGAAATTACCCCCTGGGATGAATCAAGACTTTTCATTGGTTCTGTGCCTGCCTTAAGTCAGAGCCGCCACACTCCCAGCGACACTTTACGACGTGTATCCCGGCGGTGTGTGTTTACAAGTGAGAAATTTATTGTTGGTTCCGGCGCCGTCGACGAGTGATTGTTTATTTCTCAGCTTTCCAGGAGGCAGAAATTTTGTTTTCTCTCTATCTCCCTCTCTCACCCCCCCCCCCCCACTCTCTCTCTCTCTCTCTCTCTCTCTCTCTCTCTCTCCAACAATACTCACGAGGCAAGCGCTGACGAGGGCTGCAGCACAGTCAAGGGCGAGGGACTGGTCATCCTCAAGAGCGACCACCGCCAAGAACCAGCTCACCCCCTCGAGTGGCAGCAGGGAGACGGCGCCTCTGAGGTCACGCTTGTGTCGGGTCATGACCTCGTGTTTGATGCCGTCACGCATGTCTAGTAGCACCTTCTGCGCCGCCACACACACCCCGGCGTTCACCTGACGAGGACGAAGAAGAGAACGTAATGGGTTAATTAGAATGGACAAGGCGTTCATTTTGTGTTAGAAGACAACAGAAGGGTTTAATTTCATCCCATCCAGGCGTTCACTAAACAAGGGAAGGAACGTAATAAATTAAATAGGAGAAATGTGGCGTTCATTATGTGGTAGAAGAGAGAGAGAGAGAGAGAGAGAGAGAGAGAGAGAGAGAGAGAGAGAGAGCCACTTGACACGAGGCCGAAGCCAGAGCCGTCACACGAACACCCACCGACACGTACCATATAAACATGGACCCGTCTCGCCCCTCTCTTCGTTCCCTTATAACGTCGTCACAGTGAGTCCTATCTGCTGTCCACGGGGAAATCCTGTCCAACGTGTCTATAGGATTCTGTACCCAGGAGACCCCACACACCATTGATTTCATAGGATTTTGAGAGTATAATCCTTTAACCTTAAGGGGGTTTTCAAGATAGGATTGGATCCCCCCCTCCCCCCTACCCCCTTTAAGATAAGTTCGGATCTCTTATACTATCTGGAAACCCTTTTATTTTGGCCCTAATTTTTTTTTTAATATATGAGATTCCAATATATTGTTTTTATTTGTATTTATTTTGATCAATAAAAGTAATCATGTAGAATTTGAGGTAAGCAGATAAAGTGTGTGTGTGTGTGTGAGAGAGAGAGAGAAAGAGAGAAAGAGAAAGATTAGAGAGAGAGCACTAGACCTCACATTAAAACCTTCAGCCAAGCCAATAAAAAATTTAGTTCAATATTTCCCCCATTCTTACGAGACTTATTTATGATTAATAATATTACCAGAGGTGACCTGACCTTATGGTGCTGACCTCACCACTAATTATTCTCCTCTTCTTCCTCTGGGCTTTCATTCCTGATTCTTTTACTTCTCTTTTTATTTTATTTTTCCTCCTTATTCTTTGTTTTATTCGTATTTGACTTTATTTATGTCTTTCTAATTCCTTATTCTTAATGGTCTTATTTTTTTTTCCAATTACTTAATTTTGCTTATTTCATTGTCCTTCTTTTTTTTAATTTTGTCTCTCTCTCTCTCTCTCTCTCTCTCTCTCTCTCTCTCTCTCTCTCTCTCTCTCTCTCTCTCTCTTCCATCCCAACTTGACCTTCAACAGTAAAAAAAAACACACGCTGGGTGGTTATGGTGACGCTCTATCTATCTATCTACAAGGTGTTTGGACATATGTTTCATAATTCTGGTAAGTATTCCTGAGACATACATGAGGGTAAATGACCATACTTGACTGCCGTACATGTTCAAAGTGACTGCCGTACATGTTCAAAGTGACTGCCGTACATGTTCAAAGTGATTGCCGTACATGTTCAAAGTGACTGCCGTACATGTTCAAAGTGACTGCCGTACATGTTCAAAGTGATTGCCGTACATGTTCAAGGTGATTGCCGTACATGTTCAAGGTGATTGCCGTACATGTTCAAGGTGACTGCCGTACATGTTCAAGTGACTGCCGTACATGTTCAAAGTGACTGCCGTACATGTTCAAAGTGACTGCCGTACATGTTCAAAGTGATTGCCGTACATGTTCAAGGTGATTGCCGTACATGTTCAAATTGACTGCCGTACATGTTCAAATTGACTGCCGTACATGTTCAAAGTGACTGCCGTACACATTCAAAGACTCCAGGTGTGTTGTGCCACAAGCATTCTGGCACTGTCTTGTACTCGGCACCACAGTTCCTCATGAGTCGGGACCTCTGTAGCACACACTTTGCTTTTAACGTGACCTCACAATTAGAGGGGTTTAGGTCAGGTGATCAAGGTGGCCGTGGAACAGATTACCCAACATTTAGGAATTCCATTGTGACTCGAGCAAAATGAACTGAGGCGCCATCATGCATGTACAGTACCATAGTTGTTGACGTATCCTGATGGGCACATCCTCAAGCATCACTAGCAAGATGTTCTCAAGACTATGTAGGTTTGTTTCACCTGATTGAGATGTATGTGTCATTATGTGGGTTGTCAACAGACCCACTCGACTGCTACCGCTCGCCTGTACTTTAAATAGGTCTTGATACCATATGTTTCATGTCCATAGACTTGTTGCATTCCTCCCCTACTCAGTTGTGTGGTATAACTCTGAAACTATTGGGTATTGACACTACAGTATGGTCATTTATCCTTATGTATGTCTCAGGAATATATACCAGAATTATGAAATGTATTTCCATAACACCTTGTAGATAGTTCAGGCCGTCTTATTCATGTGACCTATAAGTGGGAAAAATGCTTACGCTATATAAAGACAAATGCACCAACAAAGACCAACGACAATTAAAAAAAACACCCTCTTCCTCCCCCTCACCCTCTCCCTCTCCCCCTCACCCTCTCCCTCTCCCCCTCACCCTCTCCCTCTCCCTCTCCCTCCCTCTCTGTAGCCTCACTCTTCTTTCCTCCCTCCCTTCCTACATTACGTTCTTCCCTTTCCCCCCTCCCTCCTTCACCGAACACACACACACACACACACACACACACACACACACACACACACACACACACATAATGATCGAAAAAAAAAACAAGACAGAAACTCACCCCCCAAAAAAACATTAATTATCTTAAAAAAAACACAGAAATAAACAAACATAAACTCCTCTCAAGAAAAAAACAAATTAATGTCCCTTAAAACAAAAAAAACAACAAAAAGATCCAACAAACACAGGACCTTCCCCCACAAAAAAAAACACACATACATTAATGAGCTGTAAAAAAAAAACACACATAAAACAGATATAAAAACAGGACACCAGAGAGAAGGACAAGAGCCAATATTCTTCTCTACCAACCAGGAGTCATCCAAGGCGATTTGGTAATGGTTTTCCGATACCAAGACAAAAGGCCAATTTGTGGTTGTTGTTATGAGTAATGGTTGAGGTGATGGTGAAGTGATGGTGAGGTGATGGTGATGATGATGGAGTGATGTGGTAGTGATGGTGAAGTGATGGTGATGTGGTAGTGATGGTGAAATGATGGTGGAGTGGTGGTGATGTGGTGGTGATGATGATGGAGTGATGTGGTGGTGATGGTGAAATGATGGTGATGTGGTAGTGATGGTGAAATGATGGTGGAGTGGTGATGATGGTGTGGTGATGATGATGGAGTGGTGTGGTGGTGATGGTTTGGTGATAGAGTGCTGATGGTGTGGTAATGGTGAAACGATGGTATAATGATGGTGATAATGGTGTAGTGATAGTGATGATATGGTGTAATGATAGTGATGATGATATAGTAATTGTGTAGTGGTAGTGATGATGATACAGTGAAGCGATAGTGATGGTGTAGTGAAGGGATAGTGATGATAATATGGTGAAGTGAGGTGATGGTGCAGTATGGGTGTAGTGATAGTGATTGGAGTGGTGATGGTGATGATATAGTGAGGTGATAACGAGGATAAATGATAGTGATGATAAATGATAGTGATGATAATTGATAGTGATGGTATGGTGATGACTGTAGGTGGCCTGGTTGATGACACTTAGGGGGTGAGGAAATAACCAGGAAATCGATGTATGCAAAAATATTCCAACGAGTGAATATTGAGTTGGTGACAGACAATGGTGGGGGAGGGGGAGGGGGAGGGGGGAGGGGGTGGGGGAGGGGGAGGGGGGCTCTTGGCTGAAGGCTTGGTTGTGACCGCCACCACTACAACAACCACCATTACCACCACAACAACAGCCACCGCCACTACACCAACAACAACAACACAACACCACCACATACCAAACCACCACACAACCACATTACACCACACAACAACACCGCTACAACACAACAACAACAAAACCACCATCCAAAACAACAATATAAAAACACAACAACAACACCACCACAACAACCACCGCCACTACACAACAACACAACCACACAACAACACACCACCACACAACAACAACACAACACAACACCCACCACGCACTACAACACCACCACACAACAACAACCACCACCACAACAACAACAACAACCACAACAACAACAACCACCACCACAACAACAACAACAACCACCACCACCGCCACTACAACACCCACCACCACAACAACACCACCACACAACAACACAACAACAACAACAACACCCACCAACAACCACACAACAACCACCACCACAACAACAACAACCACCACCACAACAACAACAACAACAACAACAACAACAACCACCACCACAACAACAACAACAACCACCACCATGATAAAATAATAACATCAACAAGAAAACAAGACAATAACAACACAAATAACACTACTAACAAAACAACAACAACAACAACAACAACAATACTAACAAAAACAGTGACAACAACAACAACGAAAGTATAACCTTAAATGTTTAGATTGGACATAAACAAACTATATATTTGAACGCTGTAAGAGTGTAAAAAGTGTCGTATATTTCTTGTTTGTATGTATGTATGTATGTATGTATGTATGTATGTATGTATACTTTTACTGTGAACACTTTATATCACACGGACATTATCTATCTATCTATCTATCTATCTACAAATGCCACTCTTAGCTAACAGTTACCACCACCAGCACCAGCAAGAAACACCCCCCCCCTCCCCTCAGTGGCAACACCTGAGACATAACGGCAACACTTTAAGTCAAACACAACACTGGATCTTTTTCCTCCTTGGGTCAACAGTGGCACTCCTTCCTGAGCCAACACAGGGGCCATTTATGGAGCCTTTTCAGGGGCCCTTGTGACGTGGCCCTTTATGCTGGTAGTTAATTTTACAAACACTCTTACAGGTTCACATACAGGTACTCGTGTTATTACAGGTACAGAAACATTTGTGACTTATTAATATAAATGACTCACCACTATGACTCAGTAGTATAAGTGACTCACCAGTGTAAGTGACTCACCAGCATCAGTGACACACCAGTATAAGTGACACACCAGTATTAGTGTACACACCAGTATAAGTGACTCACCAGTATAAGTGACTCACCAGTATCAGTGACACACCAGTATAAGTGACTCACCAGTATCAGTGACACACCAGTATAAGTGACTCACCAGTATTAGTGTACACACCAGTATAAGTGACTCACCAGTGTAAGTGACTCACCAGCATCAGTGACACACCAGTATAAGTGACACACCAGTATTAGTGTACACACCAGTATAAGTGACTCACCAGTATAAGTGACTCACCAGTATTAGTGTACACACCAGTATAAGTGACTCACCAGTATAAGTGACTCACCAGTATCAGTGACACACCAGTATAAGTGACTCACCAGTATTAGTGTACACACCAGTATAAGTGACTCACCAGTGTAAGTGACTCACCAGCATCAGTGACTCACCAGTATAAGTGACTCACCAGTATTAGTGTACACACCAGTATAAGTGACTCACCAGTATTAGTGTACACACCAGTATAAGTGACTCACCAGTATTAGTGTACACACCAGTATAAGTGACTCACCAGTATAAGTGACTCACCAGTATCAGTGACACACCAGTATTAGTGCACACACCAGTATTAGTGTACACACCAGTATAAGTGACTCACCAGTATAAGTGACTCACCAGTATCAGTGACACACCAGTATAAGTGACTCACCAGTATAAGTGACTCACCAGTATCAGTGACACACCAGTATCAGTGACTCACCAGTATAAGTGACTCACCAGTATAAGTGACTCACCAGTATCAGTGACACACCAGTATCAGTGACTCACCAGTATAAGTGACTCACCAGTATAAGTGACTCACCAGTATAAGTGACTCACCAGTATTAGTGTACACACCAGTATAAGTGACTCACCAGTATAAGTGACTCACCAGTATTAGTGTACACACCAGTATAAGTGACTCACCAGTATAAGTGACTCACCAGTATCAGTGACACACCAGTATCAGTGACTCACCAGTATAAGTGACTCACCAGTATAAGTGACTCACCAGTATAAGTGACACACCAGTATAAGTGACTCACCAGTATAAGTGACTCACCAGTATCAGTGACACACCAGTATAAGTGACTCACCAGTATAAGTGACTCACCAGTATTAGTGACTCACCAGTATAAGTGACTCACCAGTATAAGTGATACACCAGTATAAGTGACTCACCAGTATAAGTGACTCACCAGTATCAGTGACACACCAGTATCAGTGACTCACCAGTATAAGTGACTCACTAGTATAAGTGACTCACCAGTATCAGTGACACACCAGTATAAGTGACTCACCAGTATAAGTGACTCACCAGTATAAGTGACTCACCAGTATAAGTGACTCACCAGTATAAGTGACACACCAGTATAAGTGACTCACCAGTATAAGTGACTCACCAGTATAAGTGACTCACCAGTATAAGTGACTCACCAGTATAAGTGACACACCAGTATAAGTGACTCACCAGTATAAGTGACTCACCAGTATAAGTGACTCACCAGTATAAGTGACTCACCAGTATAAGTGAACCACCAGTATAAGTGACACACCAGTATAAGTGACTCACCAGTATAAGTGACTCACCAGTATAAGTGACCCACCAGTATAAGTGACACACCAGTATAAGTGACTCACCAGTATTAGTGTACACACGGGCACTATGAAGGATACCAACATGCCCCGCTCGACAGACATCCAGCAGTATCTCCGAGTTTCATACCCGTTGGGGTTTACCACGTACGACACCTGTGGGCAAGAGGGGCAATGGTTAGTGTTTGGGGCAAGAGGGGCAATGATTACTGTTAAGGGAAGAGGGGCAATGGTTGGTGTTAGGGGCAAGAGGGGCAATGATTACTGTTAGGGGCAAGAGGGGCAATGATTACTGTTAGGGGCAAGAGGGGCAATGATTACTGTTAGGGGCAAGAGGGGCAATGATTACTGTTAGGGGCAAGAGGGGCAATGATTACTATTAGGGGCAAGAGGGATAATGATTGCGGTCAGGGGTAGTGTGAATAGTATTAAAGGGCAAAAGGGGTAATGCTTTATGTTAAAGGGCAAGGGGGGAGAGGGGCAATATCATAGTGCTCGAGCATATAGAGCACTAATGTATAAACAAGAATGGGCAATAAATTGGCTTTTAAGGGCAATGGAGAAGATATATTACTGGATTAGTTAACAACTTAGTGTAAATTATGTTCATTGAGAGTAACAAACTTAGGTTAGGATTAACATTACTCTCTCTCTCTCTCTCTCTCTCTCTCTCTCTCTCTCTCTCTCTCTCTCTCTCTCTCTCTCTTGCTTTTATCATTATTTGAATTGATCTTTTTCTTCTTTTTCATATTATTATTATTATTATTATTATTATTATTATTATTATTATTATTATTATTTTTGTTATCATTATTATTATTATTATTATTATTATTATTATTATTATTATTATTATTATTATTATTGTTGTTGTTGTTGTTGTTGTTGTTGTTGTTGTTGTTGTTGTTGTTATTATTATTGTTATTATTATTATTATTATTATTATTATTATTATTGTTATTATTATTATTATTATTATTATTATTATTATTGTTATTATTATTATTATTATTATTATTATTATTATTATTATTATTATTATTGTTGTTGTTGTTGTTGTTGTTGTTGTTGTTGTTGTTGTTGTTGTTATTATTATTATTATTATTATTATTATTATTATTATTATTATTATTATTATTATTATTATTATTTTTATTATTGTTATTATTATTATTGTTATTATTGTTATTATTATTATTATTATTATTATTAATTGTAATGTTTTGTTGTTGTTGTTGTTGTTGTTGTTGTTGTTATTATTATTATTATTATTATTATTATTATTATTATTTTTGTTGTTGTTGTTGTTGTTGTTGTTATTATTATTGTTATTGTTATTATTATTATTATTATTATTATTATTATTATTATCTGTCTTCATGTCATCACCAGATTAAACTTTCCCTCCGGTGAAAGTCACAATAATACCTTCAAATGACACTTTCTCTTTTTGGGTCTCATTTAATTATCTTTCTTTCTACTTCACTTCCAATTAATTCTTCCATCTTCCTTGCCACTTCTTCCTTGCGTCTCCATTCATTAAATTTAACTCTTCGTCGAGAGAGAGAGAGAGAGAGAGAGAGAGAGAGAGAGAGAGAGGAAGAGGGATGGATGAGGAGAAAGGAAGGGAAAGATAATGGGAAGAAGAGAGAAAAAAATAATTAATAGAGTTACAATTATCGGGAAAAGAAAGTTGGAAATAAAAGAGAGATAATTGATAAACAGAGAGATAGGGAGAGATAATTGGTACAAGTGATGGGAGATAGATAGATATTTTCCATTTATTTCCAACTCAATTTTGGATCTCTCTCTCTCTCTCTCTCTCTCTCTCTCTCTCTCTCTCTCTCTCTCTCTCTCTCTCTCTCTCTCTAAGGGGATGAGAAATACAAGTAAAAGGTGAAAGAAGAGGAGGAAAGGAAAAGAGGAGGAGGAGGAGGAGAAATATTGGGAGGTGGAGGAGAAACAGAAATAAGAAGGGAGGGATAGAAGTAGGAGAAGAAGGAAGGGAATAGAAAGAAGAAGAGGCAGAGGAGATAGTCAATTCAGCAGCCAATCACCTCGTTATGATGGATAAACAGTTGTGCTGATTGGTTGTATACATGTTAATAGACCCTTCTTATTCTCGGTTCCTAATGGCGGCCGTTTGTTATTTATTCTCAGCTCCAATTGGTCGTTTGTTACTTATACTCAGTTCCTATTGGTCATCTGTAACCTATTCTCAGCTCCTATTGGTCGTTTGTTACTTTATGCTCAGTTCCTATTGGTCGTCTGTTACCTATTCTCAGTTCCTATTGGTTGTTCGTTACCTATTCTCATCTCCTATTGGTCGACCCATGTCTATTCTCAGCACCCATTGGTCCCCTTTCGCTCATTCTCAGTTATTTTGGCCGCTACCAGCAATTCTCAACTCCCATTGGTCGCCCTTCGCCAATTCTCAACTCCTATTGGTTGGTATCGAGGGTATAGGCGGGGGCTTTATACCGCCCTACACAATAACCTTATAAGAACCGTGCCTTCAGCGAGAGCCGTAATTTAATCGAATCACTATGAAGGCGCGGCCGTTCCCAGTACAGGTCGATAATCGAATCCCCCGAGTCGTTTATGGCAGGCAATGAGATACGGAGGCGCTGAATAATCGAATCAAATGAATCTTTAGATGGAGTCGTGCCCGATAGACGTACAGTAGCCTACATGCCGACGCGGTAATGGAATCGCGTGGGCCTTAATGGTGAGACGAAAGAGGGGGGGGGGGGGGGTGGGGGGTCGTGCTGAATATCAGATAATCGAAACATATGAGTCAACCTTTCTCTATTATGAATCGTATCGTATATGTATGTTATCGGTTAATGGGATCGTCTTCCTGTCATCGGCTTGAGTAAAACGGAATTTTCCAAAGATCCGATAAAATTTACGTTAATGACTGTATTACCATATTGATACACAGGTGACGCAGTGGGGTTCATCCTGTAGGGTAGGGTAGGGTAGGGTAGGGTAGGGTAGGGTAGGGTAGGGGAGGGGAGGGGAGGGTAGGGGAGGGGAGGGGAGGGTAGGGTAGGGTAGGGTAGGGTAGGGTAGGGTAGGGTTAGGTGAGGGTAGGGTATGGTAGGGTAGGGTTAGGTAGGGTAGGGTAGGGTAGGGTAGGGTAGGGGAGGGTAGGGTTAGGTGAGGGTAGGGTAGGGTAGGGGAGGGTAGGGTTAGGTGAGGGTAGGGTAGGGTAGGGTAGGGTTAGGTAGGGTAGGGTCGGGTAGGGTAGGGTTAGGGTAGGGTAGGGTAGGGTAGGGTAGGGTAGGGTAGGGTAGGGTTCTCTCTTCTTCATTCAAAAGAAGGGAAGGAAATTGCGAAAAAAAACAAAATGAAGAAAAAGAAGATAATGAAGACGAACTACAATAATAATGAAGACGCCAGAGAGAGAGAGAGAGAGAGAGAGAGAGAGAGAGAGAGAGAGAGAGAGAGAGAGAGAGAGAGAGCAGCACCCCAACGTAATTAAAAACAATGACCCTTTATTCTCTCTTGAGTACAATTAGATAAGGGATAGAATCCACTCCCTCCCTCCTTCTCTCCCTACATCCCTCCCCTCCTTCCTCCCTCCCTCCCTCCATCTCTCCATACTTCCCTCTGCACTCTCCCTGTCCCCCTCGTTCCCTCCCTCACACACAAAGAAGAAGAAGTAAAAAAATATTTTCTCTCCCACCGTAAAAATGCCTTTGATGAGCCGACCAACAGATTTTGCTCTTTTTAGGAATAACTCGGTTAATGCTCTCTCTCTCTCTCTCTCTCTCTCTCTCTCTCTCTCTCTCTCTCTCTCTCTCTCTCTCTCTCTCTCTCTCTCTTTATTTCTCTCAGTCATTCACATTTACTCGGTCTCTCTCTTTCTGTGTGTGTGTGTGTGTGTGTGTGTGTGTGTGTGTGTGTGTGTGTGTGTGTGTGTGTGTGTGTGTGTTAGCAAGGCATCATCATCTTACTAACACATTTTATCTCTTTAAAAATAGTTCAAATACATCAAGTGACTGTTATAAAAGAAAGAAAATAGAGAGAGAGAGAGAGAGAGAGAGAGAGAGAGAGAGAGAGAGAGAGTAATCACCACTAATGGGACGTCACCTTACAGAAGTCATCAATTACAACACAAGACGCCATATAATTGAGTCTGTTCAGGTCAAATGGATACCCAGTCCACATACACCCATTAACAGACTGTAGGACCCATTAACAGACTGTAGGACCCATTAACAGATTGTAGGACCCATTAACAGACTGTAGGACCCATTAACAGACTGTAGGACCCATTAACAGACTGTAGGACCCATTAACAGACTGTTGGACCCATTAATAGACTGTTGGACCCATTAAAAAACTGAAGGACCTATTAAAAAACTGAAGGACCTATTAAAAGACTGAAGGACCTATTAAAAGACTGGAGGACCTATTAAAAGACTGGAGGACCCATTAATAGACTGGAGGACCTATTAAAAGACTGGAGGACCCATTAATAGACTGGAGGACCTATTAAAAGACTGGAGGACCTATTAAAAAACTGAAGGACCTATTAAAAGACTGAAGGACCTATTAAAAGACTGGAGGACCTATTAAAAGACTGGAGGACCTATTAAAAGACTGGAGGACCTATTAAAAGACTGAAGGACCTATTAAAAGACTGGAGGACCCACTATAATTTTGATCCAGCGAAATTCTAAACCCTGAATTATAGCAGTAATCATATAACAAATGTATAACTTATATAATTACTCTATATAACATTGAGTAATGAAGAGATAATCACCTAGAAGCGATTAGGTAGAACGATTATATCTTATATAATTAACAGGTAGTAGGCAGCTATGAAACAGGGAGGTACTGCCGCCTGGGAAGATATTGGAAGCATAATGTGTTGTCTAATGGTAGACCCTGCTGCCATATGTGACCAAGTCCCAGGTAGATGATCTGACTTTCTGCCTCATTTACACACAACTGCAGGGTCTCAATTGTTTCTCTTACTATTGATAACACAACATACATATATTGTATGATCCCAAGGAACATAGTGAAATGTGGGTGGTGTAAACCGTAGAGTTTTCTGCCTCATGTACACAATTGCAGGGTCTCGATAATTATTATTATTATTATTATTATTATTATTATTATTAATATTAATATATAAATACTGTATATTTATTTTTATTATTATTATTATTATTATTATTATTATTATTATTATTATTATTATTATTATTATTGTTATTTTTATTATCATCATTATTATTATTGTTGTTGTTGTTGTTGTTGTTGTTGTTGTTGTTGTTTTGGCCATCCAGGCCCCGATGTGGGTCAGTGACCTGTGCCCGGGTGGGCTAATCCCCGTAAAAAAAAAAACTGTTCCTGTAGCTTCTGATTATGTAGATTGTAATTATTTGGGTTCACTTCCCAGTGGGTTCACTTCCCAGTGGGTTCACTTCATACTGGGTTCACTTCACTCTGGGTTCACTTCATACTGGGTTCACTTCACTCTGGGTTCACTTCATACTGGGTTCACTTCACTCTGGGTTCACTTCATACTGGGTTCACTTCACTCTGGGTTCACTTCATACTGGGTTTAACTTCATTCTAGGTTCACTTCATACTGGGTTCTAATTATAATGGGGTCATATCATACTGGGTTCCCTTCATACTTGGTTCTAATTATAATGGGTTCACATCATACTGACTTCACTTCAGTGTGATGAGAGAGAGAGAGAGAGAGAGAGAGAGAGAGAGAGAGAGAGAGAGAGAGTGAATAAAGAAGAAATAGGATAAAGGAGGTAAAAAGAAAGTTAAGATTACTGACCACTGAGGGAGGGGAGGAAGAAAGGGGAGAGAGAAGAGAAAAGAGGGGACAGGAGAAGGGGAAGAGAGGGAGAGAACTGAGGAAGAGAGGGGAGAAGAGAAAGCATGAAAGGAAAACTGAATTAGCGAAGTTAAAAGAAAGAGAGGAGGAGGAACTTGGTGAAGGATCCGATAATAAAGTGATGAAGAGAATGGACGATAACAGATGGATAAGAGAATGGGCGATAACAGGTGGATAAGAGAATGGACGATAACATGAAAGAAAGAAAGCAAAGAGTAAGAAGAGAGAGAAACGGAGGGGAAGAGAAAATAAAGATAATACGGAAATGGAAAGAAGAATAAGAAGGCGAAGAAGATTAAGAAGAAAGGAAGAAATAAAAAAAAAAGAATGAACGAAGGATATAAAAGAAAAACAAAAATATATATAACGAAGACGAAAGAAGGGAAATGAATAAAAGAAGAAAGGAAGGAATAAAAATAGA
>CAUDMG010003056.1:300000-302500 GCA_958450375.1 Homarus gammarus | reverse complement strand
AGGCCGTGAAGACATCTAGCGAACACATACCACTATCATCTGGAACCTGGAATCTGGAACCTGGAACGAGTATGAATGTTCGAGGCCGTGAAGACATCTAGCGAACACATACCACTATCAAGTCTTCCAGGGGCTCCAGCGTTTCAACTATCTCACTCCCTAAGATCCCTAGAAACGTTTATTACGACTCAAGATTCCAGGGTTGAAGGCAGAACGTTCCAGCCACGTGCCTGGACAGTGAATAATCCAGGCGAGACAGCGACCACAGCTTGAGGGTCTGGGATAACGCTGAGGTTGTTGGTGCTGTGGGTGGTTGGGTACAAGTTTCTGTGGACCTTACTGTGATGCTCTGGTTATTACTGCGAGTGGGTCTGACAAGGGGAAAGAGGGAGGGTGGGGGGGGGGGGGCGGGGCTGGAAGAAGGGGAGACATAAACAGAGAGAAAACGATGAAGAAGAGATATAAAAGTGAAAAGCAAACAGAGAGAAGGCACACAAACACACACACACACACACACACACACACACACACACACACACACACACACACACACACACACACACACACAAGAAAAAAACACCATTATTTACTTTACCCCACACAACCTTGTAGGAGGTTCTCAAAAATGCGTAAATTGAATTTTCCTCATAACTGGCGACATATGACCATATTAACTATTTACATAATCTAAAGCACAACAGTAATATACAAAATGGCAGGTAGTAGGTAGTAGGAAGGTACCAAACAGGGAGGTACTACCGCCTAGGAAGATATTGGAAGCATAATGTGTTGTCTAATGGTAGACCCTGCTGCCATATGTGACCAAGTCCCAGGTTGGTGATCTGACTTTCTGCCTCATGTACACACAACTGCAGGGTCTCAATTGTTTCTCTTACTATTGACAACATAACTTATATCTATCGTTTCTTACTCTTGATCTTTTCTTTTTTCATTTTGTATTATTTATGGCTCAACTTATATTTTCTTTTCCTTCCCCCTTCCCCCAGGCTCCCATGTGTGTCGGTGACTTGTGCTCGGGTGGGCTAATCCTCATTAAAAAAAAAATAATAACACTGAGACTCTACTTCAACCATACACAACGCTTATTTAGCACCTGTTAAGAAGGCAAACGTTAACTCAAGTAAGGTTTGTGAACTCGACGGACGCAGTAAGGTAAACACTATCCCAAAGAATCGGTAACTGTGGTGCCAAACTTCGAGAATCTTTTTTTATGTCGGAGGTGAAGTGAAGTAGTTATGGTACACGGTCTTTGGGTTGTTGTTATAGGGAAGACGGTAAAGTGTGAACCTCTGATATTTATTTTTTGGGGGATAATGCAAGTTTTTACATCTCTAAATAGTGGATATGTTTACCTTACTAACCTTTACGAAGTTAGACACGAAAACATAAAGGATAAAATAATCCTTATCTTATGGACCTTTGAGTGTGGTGAGGCTGCACAGGTTACCAAACATCATCTCCAAGGTGGGCCAGGGTGCACCAAACTGCACCAGCGTTGTGATGATAACTTTAAGAACGACCTCCGTAACCTGATTATGAACCTAATCAAGGATCCATTTACCCGTCGACCAACCCAACAAGACAAAGTTGTGTTGGGCGTTGGTGAAGTGCTCGCCCCACCTGCTGGACCCTGCTGCTCGCCCCACCTGCTGGCCCCTGCTGCTCGCCCCGCCTGCTGGCCCCTGCTGCTCGCCCCGCCTGCTGGCCCCTGCTGCTCGCCCCACCTCCTGGCCCCTGCTGCTCGCCCCGTCCCCCTTGGCCTCTGCTGCTCGCCCCACCCCCCTGGCCCCTGCTGCTCGCCCTACCCCCCTGGCCTCTGCTGCTCGCCCCGCCTCCCCCCCTGGCCTCTGCTGCTCGCCCCGTCCCCCTTGGCCCCTGCTGCTCGCCCCGCCCCCCTTGGCCCCTGCTACTCGCCCCGCCCCCTTGGCCCCTGCTACTCGCCCCGTCCCCCCCGGCCTCTGCTACTCGCCCCGTCCCCCCCGGCCTCTGCTGCTCGCCCCGCCCCCCTTGGCCCCTGCTGCTCGCCCCGCCCCCCTTGGCCCCTGCTGCTCTCCCTGCCCCCCTTGGCCCCTGCTGCTCGCCCCCACCCCCCCTTGGCCCCTGCACCTCGCCCCGCCCCCCTTGGCCCCTGCTGCTCGCCCCCACCCCCCTTGGCCCCTGCTACTCGCTCCGCCCCCACCCCCCTGGTCCCTGCTGCTCGCCCCGCCCCCCTTGGCCCCTGCTACTCGACCCACCCCCCTTGGCCCCTGCTGCTCGCCCCCACCCCCCTGGTCCCTGATGCTTCATCAACCTATTTCCTCCAGATATATAGCGTAAACAAACCTCTCTATATATAGCTCTCTCCCTGGTGTTAAGAGAGAGAGAGAGAGAGAGAGAGAGAGAGAGAGAGAGAGAGAGAGAGAGGGGGTCATGGGGTAAATACAACTGGAGAGACATAGAGAAAGTAGAAAGCACTAGATAGGAGAAAAAGGTAGAAAGA
>CAUDMG010003056.1:287500-292500 GCA_958450375.1 Homarus gammarus | reverse complement strand
CTCTCCCTCCCTCTCCCTCACTCTCCCACACTCTCCCTCCCTCTCCCACTCTCTCCCTCCCTCTCCCACTCTCTCCCTCCCTCTCCCACACTCTCCCTCCCTCTCCCACACTCTCCCTCCCTCCCACACTCTCCCTCCCTCTCCCACACTCTACCTCCCTCTCCCACACTCTCCCTCCCTCTCCCCCTCCCTCTCCCTCCCTCTCCCACACTCTCCCTCCCTCTCCCACACTCTCCCTCCCTCTCCCACACACCCCCTTCCTCTCCCACACTCTCCCTCCCTCTCCCACACTCTCCCTCCCTCTCCCACACTCTCCATCCCTCTCCCACTCTCTCCCACACTCTCCCACACTCTCCCTCCCTATCCCACACTCTCCCTCCCTCTCCCACACTCTCCCTCCCTCTCCCTCCCTATCCCTCCCTCTCCCACACTCTCCCTCCCTCTCCCACACTCTCCCTCCCTATCCCTCCCTCTCCCACACTCTTCCTCCCTCTCCCACACTCTCCCTCCCTCTCCCACACTCTCCCTCCCTCTCCCACACTCTTCCTCCCTCTCCCACACTCTTCCTCCCTCTCCCACACTCTCCCTCCCTATCCCTCCCTCTCCCACACTCTTCCTCCCTCTCCCACACTCTTCCTCCCTCTCCCACATTCTCCCTCCCTATCCCTCCCTCTCCCACACTCTCCCTCCCTCTCCCTCCCTCTTCCACACTCTCTCTCCTTCTCCCACTCTCTCCCACCCACTATTCCCTTCTACAATACACTCCCACTCCTTTTCCACATTCTCCAGGTCTCTTCCAGCCCTTTCTCTATCTCTTCCACCCTCTTCCACATTTTACCTCTCTCTCTCTCTCTTTCTCTCTCTCTCTCTCTCTCTCTCTCTCTCTCTCTCTCTCTCTCTCTCTCTCTCTCTCTCTCTCTCTCTCTCTCTCTCTCTCTCCCCCCTTTCATTTCTCCCCTCCATACCTCTCCCTCTCTCACCATTCGTACTCTTCCTCTTATTCTCTTACTCTCCCTCCTTCCCTACCTTTTCTCTCCTTCCTTACCTTCTGTCTCCTACTCCCCTTCTCTGTCTCTCTCTCATCATCTCCCTCTCTTCCCTCCTTCTCAACCTAGACACACACACACTTAAACAATACACTTTTGTTCTGCCTAGTCTCTACCTCTTACCTTTTATTGTTTCTTCCCTACTCCCTACTTCTCTCTCTCTCTCTCTCTCTCTCTCTCTCTCTCTCTCTCTCTCTCTCTCTCTCTCTCTCTCTCTCTCTCTCTCTCTTCCATCTCCTGTCCAATCAAACATCATTTTACATACAAATCAGATGACAAATGCAGTCTTTTCTGTTGGCCCATTGAAAATAATGAGGTGTGTGTGTGTGTGTGTGTGTGTGTGTGTGTGTGTATGTGTGTGTGTGTGTGTGTGTGTTGGAGTATTGGTTAACATATGTAAGTGGTTTTATGTGTATATGCGAGTATACAGTTTATTTTTGTCTATATGTATGTATGTATGTATGTATGTCAATGGAGTAACATACACAGATTCATAATAAAACAACAAACAAGAAAAACAAACAAAGTGAAAATGGGAATTACAATGTGTATATATATACTGCCCTTCCCCCGACAGTCCCGACAGACCCCTCCACAAAAGATTACTCAACTGATTTCCCGACAGATTTCCCGACAGATTTCCCGACAGATCCCAAGTAAATCTCCGGAAAAAGCCTCCTGACTCTCCCCTCCTTCCCCCGACAGGATCCCCTAAATTGACCTTACCCTAGATAGTTCCTACCCCGATTGACTCTCCCCGACAGGCTTCTCACTACAAAAGTCCCCTAACCTTGATAGACCAAACTAACCCGACAGATACCCCCGCCCAGACAGAAATCTTCGACAGACCCACTCCCTACCCCGACAGACCCCCCCCCCCCCTACCCCGACAGACCCCCCCTACCCCGACAGATACCCCCGACAGACCCCCACCCTACCCTGACAGACCCTCCTACCCTGACAGATACCCCCAACAGACCCCCACCCTACCCCGACAGACCCCCCCTACCCCGACAGATACCCCCGACAGACCTGCCTACCCCGACAGATACCCCCGACAGACCCATCAACGGACGATTCACACCGACCCCGAGAGACTTTAAAAAAAATTTACATATGTATTGTAATAAAGTTGTTGAGGCGTCGTTCCTACTATCACGTAACCTAACTTGTCAACACAGGCTACCTCTTCCTGTTTCCCCTCTCTCTTCTTCCCCCTCTCCCTTAGTTCCCTTTCCCTTTCCTTTCTCCTATTCTATCCCTTGCTCCCCCCTCCTCCCTCCCCTCCCCTCCCCCCCCCCCAAAAAAAAATAGAAGAACGTGGACCTAAAAATAAATTACACTTTAGATAATTCTTGTGTGAGTTACTACACTTTATAAACTCTCAAAGTTAGCTTAAATAGGTCTCAAGCTATTTACTATGGGTGTGGGTAGGCCTATAAGTCTAGGTAGGCCTATAACTATTTCCGCCTATGAATAGTTATATACGTACACAGATATTCACCTACACAGGAAAACACACGTAAAATATACACAGATACATATAAAACACACATATTCCTAAAAGTGTACTCACACACACACACACACACACACACACACACACACACACACACACACACACACACACACACACACACACACACATAGATTACCATGAAATCTACACATTATTTAGTCCAAATTTTTTTTTCAATGAATGTAATTAAGGGAAAATAATGCAAACGTAATAATTTGTCTTACAGTATCTTTACACGCAGTAATTTTGGGGTCTATAATTCTCGGCCAAATAATTTTCTTGGTTAGTAATTTTCCAACAGTATACTCACTGACGGCGCCATAAATTAACAAACAATTTTATGCTGGAATAATTTCTTCTCTGAGCTCAGCGATAAGATAACTTCTCAGTTGATAACAATTTCCAGTTCTATAATTTCTCTGTTAGAATTTTCAAATATATATCTATATATAGTGTCTCTTGGAACTGGGGCCTAATAGGACTAGGGCCTAATAGGACTAGGGCCTAATAGGACTAGGGCCTAATAAGAATGAGGCCAACTTATACTATGCTCCGATTGTAATTGTTAAGTTAGGTTAGTTTGGGGTCTATTTCGACTGGGGCCCAAAAGGACAGGGTGCTCATTAGGATTGAGGGCCCCAAATACGAGGGGGTGCCTATTATGACAGAGGGCCCAATAGAACAGGGACTTTGAGGGTAAGACGCCAAAATAGAAAGCTGAGAGCACAGAGGTGAAAGTTTAAAGTCAGGAACTACACAAACACTTTCTATTTGTAGAGAGAGAGAGAGAGAGAGAGAGAGAGAGAGAGAGAGAGAGAGAGACATTAGGAGTGACATATAAAGATAAAAAAAAGAGCTGAAAGAAAAAATATAGATAAAGAAGGAATAACAGATAATGTAAATAGGTGTAAAAGGAAAAGGTAGAGGAGTGAGACGTATGGAATAAGGAGATAATAAACGAGATGAAGAGAGATATATAAAGGAAAATCTCTCCCTCGCCGGGCTTGAGTGCGTTCTGACTTACAATAATATTTATCTTGGGGGAGTGATGGTGAACCTGCCAGTGTGTCTCTCTCTCTCTCTCTCTCTTTCCCTCTCTCTCAATAATGATAACATAACAAAAACAATAACTACTACTTCTACTACTACTACTACTACTACTACTACTACTACTACTTTTTTTTTTTTTTTTTTTTTTTAACGTGGCCTCCAGCCTCCCCCAATAGCCACACCTTCGCCACCATTTATTTACCTTAATATTTAATATCCTAATACATAAGAAGCTATCTACTACTACTACTACTACTACTACTACTACTACTACTACTACTACTACTACTACTACTATTATTATTATTATAAAGCTCCTATTCTCTATCGCCAAAAAGTCAATGGGATAAGGGTCTCATATTTGCTTCACGGTAAATATAGTGCGATTATTCAGTGGCACCAAGACCCCAATTGTTTACATTCAACAATATTGCTCTTGTTCAGTGGGATTCAGTGCTATATTTTTGTTTATCTGTCTATCCCTCTCCGTCTTCCGTTCTGTCTATCTTTATATGTGTATTTCAGTATCTGTCTGTCTGTCTGTCTGTCTGTCTGTCTGTGTCTTACGTCAGGATATAAATGGTAGGCCTATGTATGGCTACTTGTAGTAATTCCAGGTCTGTGTGTGTTTGTGAGCGTATAGACATACGTTTATACATCTACAATAAGCATAGCACACACACACACACACACACACACACACACACACACACACACACACACCTCTATTAACATATACACGAGACTCTAGGAGGTAAAATTTGTTTGTCATTTAACCTTGGAGAAAAAATTTGTATACCTTACATAATGTTGTACACGTAACCCTTGCAGCTCCTCCCTAATATATGTAAATAACATGTAGATATATTCACAGACATTTCACAGCTGGCAATACATATATAGGGTTACTGGTTATAAAATTATATATGGCTATATGATGTGTGGGGGAGGGGGGGGGCTACGTACCTAAATGGGAACTTGGTTTAATGTGTGTGTGTGGGGGGGGGGGGCTACGTGCCTAAATGGGAACTTGGTTTAATGTGTGTGTGGGGGGGGGGGGCTACGTGCCTAAATGGGAACTTGGTTTAATGTGTGTATGGGGGGGGGGGGGGGGGGGGCTACGTGCCTAAATGGGAACTTGTTTGTTTTTCGTTTGTGTATAATTTAATTTTGTCTTTATTTTGGCTCATGTGGGGATTGATGTTATATTTTTTATGATGTTTTCTTATTGTTGTTTTTCTTTTATGGTTCATATATTATTGTTATTATTATTATTATTATAAGTAGTAGTAGTCGTGATAATAGTCGAGAGAGAGAGAGAGAGAGAGAGAGAGAGAGAGAGAGAGAGACTACCAGTATTGACACAGTACACACAACACGCCGGC
>CAUDMG010003056.1:272500-277500 GCA_958450375.1 Homarus gammarus | reverse complement strand
AGAGTGCCAAATACGTGCCCAGTGCCAGGGTATATTTGGCACTCTAAATATGGACGGTTTGCCTCCTATGATTATATAATTAAATTTAGACATATTTTATTGGTAATATTTCTTGTTTATTGATTTTTTTTTTAATTTTCCTTCGATTTTTTTTGCGTTTTTGTTTTTGTGCGTTTGTGTAAATTAAAGAAACACACACACACACACACACACACACACACACACACACACACACACACACCACACACACACACACACACACACACACACACACACCTCTCCTCAGCCAATTACACGTATTTTAATGTGTTTTCATGCCCAATTTGCGTGCCAATTTTTCCCTATCATTTTATATAGAAAAAATTGGTTGACTCCTGCCAAGAATTTATAGCCAATTTGACCCATTATTCTTTGCTCAGTTATACTTTTCTCAATTATTTCTGCCCAATTATACCTGATCAGTTATACCCTCCCAATTATACCTGCCTTACAAAACCTGATTTCTTATACCTGCCCAATTTGCTTCCCTATTTTGCCCATTACCTGCAGCTGTTGGACTCCCGGGTAGCTACTTTGACCAATCTGGACCTCTGGGAGCGTTCTGTGTCGTTGTTATTACCTATCTGATGACTCAAACGACTCTCTCTCTCTCTGTTCCTTCATCATCCCTTTGTTTCTCTCTCTATTACAGAATTGCCTTTGTGTGCTAGACCATTAGAGAGAGAGAGAGAGAGAGAACTACGCGAGAGAACCAATCAGAGCGCGTTGCTAACTATACGCCACGCTCCTACAGCCTCCTGATTGGATTGTGTACACAGGACCAATCACTGTGTAATATACTCATGACGTCACATCAATACAGCCTACTGAGTGGTGGAAAATGACAGGTAGAACCATATTATTGAATGGGGGTAAATAAACTCAAGAGAAGAAAGAGAAAAAGAAAGAGAGAAAGAGAGAGAGAAAGAGAGAGAATGACGAGAAGAAAGAATAGGACCTCCCCTCTCCCCTTCCTCCTAACCCCCCCTCTCCCCCTCTCCCCTCTCCCCTTCCTCCTAACCCCCACCTTAAAAAGAAAGATGGATGATGGTGGTAGCTTAAGTTTAGGGAGAAGTATTGGTGTTGTTAGTTAGGGAAGGGAAAAAAATGAAATAAATAAAAGAAATATATGTAATTAGTCGAGCTAATGGATGATTGTGTTGTAAGAGACAAAAATATATATAATAGGCGGTGGTTACTTTTGGTAGGTGATGTGTGTGTGTGTGGTGAGGACATATACACACACACACACACACACACACACACACACACACACACACACACACACACACACACACACACACACACACACACACACATACATTCATTGTTTACAGAAGTTATGCGGCAAATAGCGGCCATTACTCTTGTGTCCGCCTTAAATTTTACCGTAGAAACTCTCTCTCTCTCTCTCTCTCTTTAACACAGCCAGGAACTTCATCCTTCTCGACACCTCAGCAGAAAGTGATATCCTACAGTACGACCAAAAAAAATCTTGCCAGAACATCGTAGGACGCCTCAGAGACCTTAGAAAAAGATGAAGGATTTGTCCCATCCAGATATTGACGGGACTGAAGGACCTCACCAAGCCACAAGGAAAAAGGGATCTATGTCTTGCAGGAACATGTAGGACCCCCCCCCCCCCCCCACCTCTATAGAATTTGACAGGATGAGGAAGACGGATTGGGGCCAACAAGGAAAGGATAATCCGTAGGACTTCACGAGACCAGAATAAGAATGGAACAACACATTGAAGAATCTAAAAGGATATGGTAGCTTCTCCAAGGGTTTGGCAGAAGGAATAATGATATGGGCCTTTAGGGTTATCGGCCGTAGGAGGGGCGTCCCACAAGACCGCAGGACAATGACGAGTGACATCTTTAAGGGCACCATCAAGGTTCTAAACGGCATATACAGAACGACTTACGATTCTTTAGGGATTGAGAGGATGAGGAGCTTTCAGGACTCTTTCATAGGATATTTTACACGAAACATGAAGAAAATATCCAGTAAGGATGCCAGCAAAACAGAGGAACTTCAAAGAACTTTAGAGAATGAAGAAGGATTGTGCTTTTAATATATTGATTTTACGTAGGAGTTCCATAGGATACCTTCCATGAGACCACAAGATGAAGAGCTTCATCCTTAAGGGTATTATCTGGAGTCCTGCCAACATAGAAGGGCGTAAGACGAAGGATCTGCGTCTTGGAGATAGCGAGCTTTCGTAGGACCTCCAAGGATGTGATCTTCCTTTAACACCATACTGTACAGGGTGTTTCATAAGTCACACACCATACTGTACAGGGTGTTTCATAAGTCTTACACCATACTGTACAGGGTGTTTTATAAGTCTTACACCATACTGTACAGGGTGTTTCATAAGTCTAACACCATACTGTACAGGGTGTTTCATAAGTCTTACACCATACTGTACAGGGTGTTTCATAAGTCTAACACCATACTGTACAGGGTGTTTCATAAGTCTTACACCATACTGTACAGGGTGTTTCATAAGTCTAACACCATACTGTACAGGGTGTTTCATAAGTCTTACACCATACTGTACAGGGTGTTTCATAAGTCTTACACCATACTGTACAGGGTGTTTCATAAGTCTAACACCATACTGTACAGGGTGTTTCATAAGTCTTACACCATACTGTACAGGGTGTTTCATAAGTCTAACACCATACTGTACAGGGTGTTTCATAAGTCTTACACCATACTGTACAGGGTGTTTCATAAGTCTTACACCATACTGTACAGGGTGTTTCATAAGTCTAACACCATACTATACAGATACAATATGGTGTAAGGCTTATGAGACACCCTGTACATCTTGGAGACGTGGTAAAGACTTAACATCTCCAGTTGACAGAACCAAGATGAAGGCTCAACCAGGAACAACTTTTAACGACTTTAGTTGACGATGGAAGGATGTCTATAGGACGCGATATCCTTCCAGTATATAAGAGAAGCGAAAGTAAGGAACAGGAAGAGGAGTTAGGACTGACATCTTTAAGAGGCGGAGAGTTCTTGAGCAGGGTGTGCACAGAAATGTTTCCAATGAAATCAGAGGAAAAGAGAACTGCAGCTTGACGGAATGGGAAGGACATCGCAGGATATCTCCAAGACTCTGCAGGAAAAAAAAGAAGGAACTGCGTCTCCAAGATATGAAGTATCCTGATAAAAGCCGTAGGATACAGTATACCAAAACCCATCCTTCTTAAAAATAGGATCCACTAAATATAACAAATAAAAAAAACTAATATTGTAGGATCTCGACAGGACTCCAGAGGGCTGGAAATATATTTACACCTTCAAGGAATTAAAAAAAAAAATCCCTGGGGTAGGACTTCCAGGAAACTGTATATCCCAAGAAATCAAAAAGGACACGAGGTACGTTTCCTCAAAGGTCTGGGAAAAAAGAATATACCGTGTAGGATGTTTTCAGGATACCAGCAGGAAGACGAAGGATATCTGTTTCCCTTACAACAACACACTATATATCACCCCAGATCCTCCTCCAAGGATTCTTCCTCTATCTCTCTTCCTCCATAATTCCTTTCTCTAGTTCTTCCTTCCTAAGATGGTCATAACATATTCTATACCCTCCTCCTCCTCCTCCTCCTCCTCCCCTCCTCCTCCTCCTCCTCCTCCCCCTCCTCCCCCCTTCCTCCTCCTCCTCCCCCTCCTCCTCCTCCCCCTCCTCCCCCTCCCCCCCCCACCGTCACCCCTGGGCCGCTACATCTAAATATACATCACTACGTTTTACGACCTTTCCCCTCCCCTCCCCCCTCCCCCTTCCCCCCCCCCTCCCCCCCCTCTCCCCCTCCCCTCGTAGAGACCCGGCTACATTCATCTCGTCTCTGGAGGACTGTGAGAGATATTGCCGTCTCTATCTCTATCTCTCATATCTCGCTGTGTTAGAGCCGTCTTAGCTTCTCTCTCTCTCTCTCTCTCTCTCTCTCTCTCTCTCTCTCTCTCTCTCTCTCTCTCTCTCTCTCTGTGGTCTTAGCTCACCCCAGAGAGAGAGAGAGAGAGAGAGAGAGAGAGAGAGAGCCAATATTCCTCACCCAAATCAAATTCCCAAATCCAAAAGACAAATATACGACCATGACTCATGTTGTGACGACCATGACTCATGTTGTGACGACCATGACTCAGGGTGTGACGACCATGACTCAGGGTGTGACGACCATGACTCAGGGTGTGACGACCATGACTCAGGGTGTGACGACCATGACTCAGGGTGTGACGACCATGACTCAGGTTGTGACGACCATGACTCAGGTTGTGACGACTATGACTCAGGGTGTGACGACCATGACTCAGGGTGTGACGACCATGACTCAGGTTGTGACGACCATGACTCAGGGTGTGACGACCATGACTCAGGGTGTGACGACCATGACTCTGGTTCTGAGTGGGTGGCTAAGATGTGACGTCATATAGAGTGGGTGGAGCTAATATCTGACGTCATAAATAAGGTGGGACTAAAGTGTTGACGTAAGAGTGAGTGGGCGGGGATGAACTCTGATGGAACAAACACTGACAAGGGTAAAGTCTAATATAACAATGTGCCGGGGAGCCTCAAGTCGTGCCGGGGAGCCTCAAGTCGTGCCGGGGAGCCTCAAGTCCGGCATCACAAAAAGTGGATGGATGAAGTATCGTACAACCAATGAGGTAATGTCTTGGCAATGACGTCACAACCAGTCAGGTAATGTCCTGGGCATGACGTCACGACAACCCTGGTAATGTCACGACCAATCACTTAATGTCTTGGCTATGACGTCACAACCAGTCACGTAATGTCCTGGGCATGACGTCACGACAACCCTGGTAATGTCACGACCAATCACTTAATGTCTTGGCCATTACGTCACGACCAATCACAAAGGAACTTGACCATGATTAGACGTTTCACTAGTTATAATATTCTCTTTCACTTTGTCTGTCTG
>CAUDMG010003056.1:227500-270000 GCA_958450375.1 Homarus gammarus | reverse complement strand
GGTAATATACAAACTGACATGGGGCGGTGAGGTTGGTAATGGGATGTCGACTCCGTGAACCTGAAGCGTCTTGGCCGACCGACATTGTCCAAATATTGTACAGTAAATCGTTTCGTTTCTCTCCTTCCTCTTTCATTAACCAGTGACATATATTTGTTTGTTTACATTTTGCCGAATTTACAACGATGAACAGTCACTAGTAAATGGAATTTGTATTGACAGCATAACTATGAATGCAAATCTGTGACCTGGTTATCGGGATATGTAACTATCTGTGCATACTTAGTGGGAAACAATATGAGACCATGGACGATGAATATTGATATATGAGGGCTATCGATAGTCACACGTAAAATTCCGGAACATATCAATCTCCACCTGCACAGATAGTTGTTTTAGCTACTGTACTCTGATTTTGTAAGTATCATAGTACAGTATTGTTCTCAGTATGGAAAATGTAATTATCGAGGCAGTGTTGAAGGGATAGATGGTGTTTGGCTCTGAGCTTCTGTGTCAAGGTTATGGTAAGGTTAGGTCACGCTGGGGCCTAATAGGACTCAGGACGTCTAATAGGATTTGGGGCCCGTGTGACCTTCAGTGTGTTTGTTTTTTACTTGTTAAGGTCAATGAAAGTTTTTTAATTGTATACAGAAAGTTGATTGATCTTTATATTTTATTTTAATTTCATAGAAAGTAGATAATATTTTGTATACTTTCTACTTTCAGTAATTATTCCAGAGAGAGAGAGAGAGAGAGAGAGAGAGAGAGAGAGAGAGAGAGAGAGAGAGAGAGAGAGACCAACTCACTGTTAATGACCCAAATATCTCCACTATACCTGTACCATGACCTGAGGAAAGACTAATTAGTCTATTTATTAAGACGTTTGAAGGTGAGATAATGTATTAATTAGTATCCTATGTCCTTAATTACCTCCATCATCAATTAAGACCAAGGTCCTGTCAGGGTAATTACTCTTTGGGTTTATTGATAATGATTGTCTTGTATAGGTATTCGGTACAGGTACAGTTACAGGAACATGTACATATACAGTAACGCGTATACTAGGTACAGATATAGGTACAGGCACAGGTGAGGGTACAGTACAGTCAGGTACAGGCACAGGTGAATGTACAGTACAGTCAGGTACACACACAGGTGAAGGTACAGTACAGTCAGGTACACGCACAGGTGAAGGTACAGTACAGTCAGGTACACGCACAGGTGAAGGTACAGTACAGTCAGGTCCACGCACAGGTGAAGGTACAGTACAGTCAGGTACACGCACAGGTGAAGGTACAGTACAGTCAGGTCCACGCACAGGTGAAGGTACAGTACAGTCAGGTACACGCACAGGTGAAGGTACAGTACAGTCAGGTACACGCACAGGTGAGGGTACAGTACAGTCAGGTACACGCACAGGTGAAGGTACAGTACAGTCAGGTACACACACAGGTGAAGGTACAGTACAGTCAGGTACACGCACAGGTGAAGGTACAGTACAGTCAGGTACACGCACAGGTGAAGGTACAGTACAGTCAGGTACACGCACAGGTGAGGGTACAGTACAGTCAGGTACAGGCACAGGTGAAGGTACAGTACAGTCAGGTACAGGCACAGGTGAAGGTACAGTACAGTCAGGTACACGCACAGGTGAGGGTACAGTACAGTCAGGTACACGCACGTGAAGGTACAGTACATCAGGTACATGCACAGGTGAAGGTACAGTACAGTCAGGTACAGGCACAGGTGAAGGTACAGTACAGTCAGGTACACGCACAGGTGAAGGTACAGTACAGTCAGGTACATGCACAGGTGAAGGTACAGTACAGTCAGGTACAGGCACAGGTGAAGGTACAGTACAGTCAGGTACACGCACAGGTGAAGGTACAGTACAGTCAGGTGCACGCACAGGTGAGGACAGTACAGTCAGTACACGCACAGGTGAAGGTACAGTACAGTCAGGTACACACACAGGTGAAGGTACAGTACAGTCAGGTACAGGCACAGGTGAAGGTACAGTACAGTCAGGTACACGCACAGGTGAAGGTACAGTACAGTCAGGTACACACACAGGTGAGGGTACAGTACAGTCAGGTACAGGCACAGGTGAGGGTACAGTACAGTCAGGTACAAGCACAGGTGAAGTACAGTACAGTCAGGTACACGCACAGGTGAGGGTACAGTACAGTCAGGTACACGCACAGGTGAAGGTACAGTACAGTCAGGTCATGCACAGGGAAGGTACAGTACGTCAGTACGGCACAGGTGAAGGTACGTACAGTCAGTACACGCACAGGTGAGGGTACAGTACAGTCAGGTACATGCACGGTGAGGTACGTACAGTCAGGTACAGGCACAGGTGAAGGTACAGTACAGTCAGGTACACGCACAGGTGAAGGTACAGTACAGTCAGGTACACAACAGTGGGGACAGTCAGTCGGTACAGGCAGAGGTGAGGGTACAGTACAGTCAGTACACGCACAGTGAGGGTACAGTACAGTCAGGTACCACACAGGTGAGGTACAGTACAGTCAGGTACACGCACAGGTGAGGGTACAGTACAGTCAGGTACACGCACAGGTGAGGGTACAGTACAGTCAGGTACACGCACAGGTGAGGGTACAGTACAGTCAGGTACACGCACAGGTGAAGGTACAGTACAGTCAGGTACACGCACAGGTGAGGGTACAGTACAGTCAGGTACACACACAGGTGAAGGTACAGTACAGTCAGGTACGCACAGGGAGTACAGTACAGTCAGGTACACGCACAGGTGAGGTACAGTACAGTCAGGTACACGCACAGGTGAGGTACAGTACATCAGGTACACGCAGGTAGGTACAGTACAGTCAGGTACACGCACGGTGAGGCGTACAGGTACACACAGTAAGTCAGTACATCGTACACACAGGTGAGGCGTACAGTCAGGTACAGCAAGTAGTGTACAGTCAGTCACACCGGGTACATACGTCAGGTACATATTTCATAGTTAGAACAGTACATAAATAGTACTTAGTGACACCTTACCTCACTACGCCACACAACCATGTACACGTATTACGTCACACCATCATGTACACATTATTAACACACCATCATGTACACATTATTAACACACACCATCATGTACACATTATTAACACACACCATCATGTACACATTATTAACACACACCATCATGTACACATTATTAACACACACCATCATGTACACATTATTAACACACACCATCATGTACACATTATTAACACACACCATCATGTACACATTATTAACACACACCATCATGTACACATTATTAACACACACCATCATGTACACATTATTAACACACACCATCATGTACACATTATTAACACACACCATCATGTACACATTAAGCAAATGTAGTAAACCAATTGGCCACGTGTGTGTGTGTGTGTGTGTGTGTAGGGGCCAAACGTAATGTCACACCGGATATGACCTTACGTGACCTGACCTGACACGTGGCTTCAGGGTCACATACACACACATAATAATACACTGTTATCATACATATCTCCGTGTGTATGACTCACTGGGTGTAATTTACACTCGGGTTACCCGCTTGTAATGGCTTAATTAGGCTTGTAATGACCGATTGATTATGTTGAAACGTGTAGCGGACAGGTTGAGATGTGGGGGATTAACTGCCCCCGCCTCCCCCCCTCTTGTTACCTAACAGACAGTCTGTTTGTCTGTCTGTCTTTGGGTTTGTCTCTCTCTCTCTCTCTCTCTCTCTCTCTCTCTCTCTCTCTCTCTCTCTCTCTCTCTCTCTCTCTCTCTCTCTCTCTCTCCAGGTACAACCAATGTGCGCCATAATCTCCCCATGATCACCATTTATGCGCAGTTAATCATGGCTGACGCTCCATTAGATACCATTAAGTTAGGAATAATAACCGGAGTTTATATACCCATTAATAAGGGTTGTTGACTCCCTTAGTCCCTTGCTAATGGAGGATAATAACCGGGATTTACATGAACATTATAGTGCACTGACATACATACATACATACATACATACTTACATATATACATACATACATACATACATACATACATACATACCAGTAAGAAACAAGACTGAGTGAAAACAACCTCGTCTCTCATTGGTTAGCGTAACAGTTAATGAGGGCGTTGTGTGGATATATACGTGACAACGGGGCACCAGTTTACTGCCAACATTCAATTTCACTTGGAATATATCTGTCTTCCACAGCCTCAGTAGGTCTCTTATCACTATCTCTCTCCTCTCTCTCTCGTCGTCACTCTCGTCTCTTATTATGTGTGTGTGTGTGTGTGTGTGTGTGTGTGTGTCTGTGTGTGTGTGTGTGTATGTGTGTGTGTGTGTGTGTGTGTCTGTGTGTGTGTGTGTGTGTTTGTGTCTGTGTGTGTGTGTCTGTGTGTGTGTGTGTGTGTAATAATAATAATAATAATAATAATAATAATAATAATAATAATAATAATAATAATAAACGGTTTATTAATAGAGTTGCAGCCGGTGGCTGAAAATATACAGACTTACATTTGATTTAGACATAATGATGTAATATGCATTGAATACATTTACAGGGCTGTACAGTACATAAATCAGGAGTTGTTTATTATTTTTAACAATAGATGGGATGGTGCTGTTCTTATATCTATCGGCGCGGGCTCTTAAGGGCTGAATTTTGTTGTAGTGGCGGACTGCGCGAGGTGGGTGGGGGGCTGCAGGTGGCAGGAGGTGGCGTGTGTGTGTGTGTGTGAGGGGAGTGTGATGTTGGGGTGTGTGGGTGGTTGTTGGAGCAGCATTATGTTAGTGTTAAGGTGCAAGCACTGCTTGTTCCCTATCGCTTTCAGCTGCCGCCTCTGACTAGCACCGCGTGGTGAGCAGGAAAGCAACTTGCATAAGTCTTCCCCTGCCAGTACACAGCCTCTTCACCATCAAGACTCCTGTTGTGCCTCCTTGTGGCAACACATGGTAACTGGGTGCTTCGTGGGCCCAGACTAGACCAGCAAAGGATCTCGGAGCAGCAGTGGGCCCCAGAGGGACGGCACGCAAGTTCACTGGCATTTAGAAACATCCTCCCGTCTACCAACCACTGCCCCTCTGCCTTGCAGATTAACCTTGGAAGGTATAAGGCTACGGGAGTAAACCCCGAACGAAAAATCTGCGGTGGAGCCCCGCATCAGGCAGACAAGCTTACAGAGCTCCAACAAGACTCCAACGGCGGTATAAGCGTGAAATGTGACCAACATGGGAACCCAATGACTACACCGGCGGACGAATGCAATGCCTGATGGGCATTCTACTAAGGCGAAACCCAACAAACTGGGCCCGCAGCAGTCCATTGCAAGTTTGCAACTCTCCCCCTTCCCATTCGTTACAACACTTGCACCACTGTATCAGGAAAAGGGAGACCCAAGATGTGTTTATGCACTGGGATCTAGGAAGTAGTGCAATCCGGTCCTGTCTATGCTACTGAGCAGTCCTCTCGAGGAACCAATTTGCTCATCCCACATGGGGAGGGGGCTAGAAAAGGTGCCCTAAAAATAGCCTGCTTAAAGAACCAACCTGACTATGCAACCATACCCAGTAACGTCACCCTAATGCGGTTGAAAACAGAATCATAATCACAGATCAAATAAAAAAAACAGGCTATACAACTTTAATGGCCGCTGCATGAAATGTCAGGACCCTTCTGGATACTGACACAAATGAGCGTCCTGAAAGAAGAACTGCCCTTGTGGCAAAAGAGTTGGCTAGGTATAACATCGACAAAGCAGCCATTAGTGAGTCCCGGCTCCCAGACGAGGGTCGATTCACAGAAAAGACGTCTGGCTTTTCCTTTTTTCGGAAGGGTAAACCAGCTGAGGAGAGAAACCGCATTTATGGAGTTGTCTTTGCCATTCGCCAATCCATCTTACATAGGCTAACTGAAATGCCTGTTGGGATCAAGGAGCGCCTCATGACACTACGAGTCCCACTGAATCACTCACGTCATGCCTTCTTCATTAGTGCATACGCCCCCAACACTGGATGCAAAGGATGACATCAACGAGGCCTTTTACGCCGACGTCGACAGAGTGCTGACCTCTGTCTCCAGAGAAGATAAGGTTGTGCTCCTTGGCGACTTCGAGTTGGCAGAGATGCTGACATTTGGCTGGGAATCATAGGGAGAATGGACTGGGTAAGTGTAATCCCAACGGCCTATTACTCCTCAGCAAGTATGCTGCACACAACCTCCCTATCACCAATACCTTGTTTAGGCAGGCCGACAAGCTCAAGAGTTCATGGCAAGACCCATGATTAAAACACTGGCATCTCATTGACTTTATCATTGTCAGAGAAAGAGATCGCCGAGATATCCTCATGACCTGAGCCATGCATGGCTCAGACCACTGCTACACTTATATTTGGCGCATTGGAGGCAAGCTCTCACTTCACGTCACCCCAAAACGGCCAAACTTGCAGAAGAGGTTTTAACACTAAGCGTCTGCCTCTCCAGTGGTAGCACATGTTTTCAGAGAGCAGCTCAAACATGGGCTGATAAACAACCTTACAACAAACAACCCAAATCCCAGTGCCGAATGGAGTATTCTCGACGCTGTCATGACAAAAATCTGCAGAAAGACCCATGGCCGGATCGAAGGAATACACCAGGACTGGTTTGATGAAAAGACCCGGAAATCAATGTACTCGTCGATGATAAATATGCTGCTTTAACTGACTGGCAGAACAACCCTCAGTCTCGGACCAAAGCTGATACTTTCCACAAGAAGAAAGAGGTGCAAACTTCGCAATCTAAAGAACGACTGGTTTAAAAAAAAAACATGTGGAACGCAAAAAATTACAGATCAACACAAGATGCACGAATTTTTCAATTCCACTAAAACATTTTATGGGCCAATCACACATGGCGCAGCCCCCTCCACTCATCCGACGGTAACTCCATAGTTAAAGACAGTGAAGGCATCGTTCGGTGCTGGAAAGAGCACTACCATTCACTGCTCAATCGAAACACTGATGTGGACGTCCTGACTACCCAGCAGGTCCCTCAGCTTCCAGAGCTGACCCACCTCTACTATCCTCCATCCCTGGATGAGGTAGTTACTGCCATCAAACAGATGAAAAATAACAAAGCCTCAGGGCCTGTTGGAATCCCAGCCGAGGTGTATAAAGCAGGAGGACCTCTGCTTACCAGCCGTCTCCACTCTCTCCTGGAGAATATATGGGAAAAGGAGGAAATCCCCCAAGCTCTTAAAGACGCCTCCATCGTCAATATATATAAGAACAAGGGAGAACGGTCAGACTGTGGCAACTACCGTGGGATCTCGCTGCTGTCTGTAGGTGGCAAAATTATCGCCCGAGTCCTCCTAAACAGACCTCTTCCTGAGGTGGAAAACTTCCTCCCAGAATATCACTGTGGGTTTAGACCATCACGTGGCAACACTGACATAATCTTTGGTGCCCGCCAGATACAGGAAAAGTGCAGAGAACATCGTCATGGTGACCTGTACATGGCCTTCATCGACCTAACCAAGTCGTTTGACTCTGTCAATAGGGAAACCCTCTGGCAGGCCCTCAGCCGTTTTAGCTGCCCACCAAAACTCATCGCCATTATGAGGCAACTCCACGATGGCATGAACGGCAGCGTCCTGCACAATGGCACCTAATCTGAGTTCTTCCTCATCCAAATGGGGGTTAAACAAGGGTGTGTACTGGCACCAACTCTCTTTTCCATTTTCTTGGCTGCCTTCCTTACTCGTGCCAGCGCCAATTTAGCCGGCGGGATGGACATCCAGTACCGAATGAAGGGTCTTTTCAATATAATACAACACCAGACATGAACAAAGGTGTCGGATGCCTCTATTACTGATCTTCAGTATGCAAATAACCTCACACTTGTCTACCAAATTGAACGTAACCAACAGGAAATCCTAAACACCTATGCAGATGCGTATGCACACTTCGGCTTTGAGGTGAATGCACATATGATTAAGATTACCTTTCAGCCTGTCCCTGGTTCAACCACACCTCCACCATCCATCCAGCTTAACGGCACTACCCTCTCTAATGTTACCCACTTTCGGTATCTCGGCTCCCACCTGTCTACTACCGCGGACATCGATGAAGATATTCAACAACGGATCAGATGTGCATCTGAAGCCTTTGGCAGACTGTACCTGTGTCTTCAGCTGTAGGGAGCTGAAATTATCGACAAAGCTGCATGTATATCGAGCATTGGTCCTGCCCACCCTGCTATATGGCAGCGAGACATGGGTCACATACAGGAGGCACCTCAAGACACTTGAAAACTTTCACCAACGTAGTCTACGTTCCACCACCATCATCATCATCATCATCATCATCATCCATCATCATCATCATCATCATTACTGTATCACCTCTATAATCATCACTATTGTACCACCATCACCACTATCTTCACTACTGTACCACCTCCATCATCATCACTACTGTACCACCACCACCATTACTACTGTACCACCACCACCATTACTACTGTACCACCACCACCATTACTACTGTACCCCACCACCACCACCATTACTACTGTACCCCCACCACCACCACCACCACCACCACCACCACCACCATTACTACTGTACCCCCACCACCACCACCACCATTTTTGTACTTCTTGCAATAAAACAACAAGCAAGGCAAATAACTTAGCGCCATGTGCTTCGAACATCTAAAATGTTCTAAATAATGAACTGGAATTCTTACAACAAAGAATAAACTAACAAAGCCTAGCGGGTGGCTTGGGCAAGACAGTAAGCCAGCGTACGTAGTTATGTGGAGGTCCAGAGCAGCAATAGTCAAGACGTCAGCAGCCCAGAAGCCATCCCCGTCAGCAGCCCAGAACCCATCCCCGTCAGCAGCCCAGAACCCATCCTCGTCAGCAGCCCAGAACCCATCCCCGTCAGCAGCCCAGAACCCATCCCCGTCAGCAGCCCAGAAGCCATCCCCGTCAGCAGCCCAGAACCCATCCCCGTCAGCAGCCCAGAACCCATCCCCGTCAGCAGCCCAGAACCCATCCCCGTCAGCAGCCCAGAACCCATCCCCGTCAGCAGCCCAGAAGACATCCCCGTCAGCAGCCCATAACTCATCCCCGTCAGCAGCCCAGAACCCATCGCCATCAGCAGCCCAGAAGCCATCGCCGTCAGCAGCCCAGAACCCATCCCCGTCAGCAGCCCAGAAGCCATCCCCGTCAGCAGCCCAGAAGCCATCGCCGTCAGCAGCCCAGAAGCCAACGCCGTCAGATCCCCACGTTCCAACCTTACCATTGTAATAAACAACAATATCAATACTATTAATTAAAGGAACATATCTCTGTGGAACTCAACAACCCAAAACTTATATAAAATACTGAATTGGTTTACGTACCAACCAGCTGAGAGTTGGGCCTGGGGGGAGGGGGGGGGGGAGAGAGAGGGTGGCCCGTTATAAAGAGGTGTCTAGTGTCCACCCAGCACCCATCGCCATCAGCCCCCCCCAGAACCCATCGCCGTCAGCCCCCCCAGAACCCAACACTGTCAGCCCTCCAGAACCCAACACTGTCAGCCCCCCAGAACTCATTGCCGTCAGCCCCCCAGAACCCAACACTGTCAGCCCTCCAGAACCCAACACTGTCAGCCCTCCAGAACCCAACACTGTCAGCCCCCAGAACCCAACACTGTCAGTCCCCCAGAACCCAACACTGTCAGCCCCCCAGAACTCATTGCCGTCAGCCCCGCACAAGCGACCAACCATCCTATGACTTGTGGGTTGCTGGCGTTACCTTACCTGGGGAGGGTAGCAAGAGTGGCGCTCACCTAGAGGACTTCCGGGCTCACTTGTCTCGACTGAATGTTAGTTGTCTCTGTTACCCTCTCATATTTAGACACTGTGACAGTTTGTACCAACATAATAACTGATGTATCACTCTAGTGTCTGCGATAGAGAGGTTTACATAAAAAAAAAATAATAATAATAATGTAATGAAAAACTTCTTAAAACGGATTTTTTTTATTTACCTTTTATTTAAATCAGTGAGCTAAAATCCCTTCACAGACTTTATACTATTTCTGAAATAATAACAATTTATCAGAAAAATATTACGGATGAACTCTTTTATTTTTTTATTTATACAAATTTGCAGTTTTTGTCTCTTTGTTAATCTGTATACTTCGTTTAAATACCTGTACTGTACTGTACTGTACTGTACTGTACTCTACTCTACTCTACTCTACTCTACTGTATTGTAGTGTACATTGTATACCTGGACAATCTGTACAGTTGTACATCTGCTCTGTACATTATATACTTAGTGTTCATATTTACGATAAGAAATTAAAGAATATTAATGTAACATATTTTGTGAGTTGGAGTGTTAAGACAGCAGGAGTAAGGAGTGTTAAGACAGCAGGAGTAAGGAGTGTTAAGACAGCAGGAGTAAGGAGTGTTAAGACAGCAGGAGTAAGGAGTGTTAAGACAGCAGGAGTAAGGAGTGTTAAGACAGCAGGAGCAAGGGGTGTTAAGACAGCAGGAGTAAGGAGTGTTAAGACAGCAGGAGTAAGGAGTGTTAAGACAGCAGGAGTAAGGAGTGTTAAGACAGCAGGAGTAAGGAGTGTTAAGACAGCAGGAGTAAGGAGTGTTAAGACAGCAGGAGTAAGGGGTGTTAAGACAGCAGGAGTAAGGAGTGTTAAGACAGCAGGAGTAAGGAGTGTTAAGACAGCAGGAGTAAGGAGTGTTAAGACAGCAGGAGTAAGGAGTGTTAAGACAGCAGGAGTAAGGAGTGTTAAGACAGCAGGAGTAAGGGGTGTTAAGACAGCAGGAGTAAGGAGTGTTAAGACAGCAGGAGTAAGGAGTGTTAAGACAGCAGGAGTAAGGAGTGTTAAGACAGCAGGAGTAAGGAGTGTTAAGACAGCAGGAGTAAGGAGTGTTAAGACAGCAGGAGTAAGGAGTGTTAAGACAGCAGGAGTAAGGGGTGTTAAGACAGCAGGAGTAAGGAGTGTTAAGACAGCAGGAGTAAGGAGTGTTAAGACAGCAGGAGTAAGGAGTGTTAAGACAGCAGGAGTAAGGGGTGTTAAGACAGCAGGAGTAAGGAGTGTTAAGACAGCAGGAGTAAGGAGTGTTAAGACAGCAGGAGTAAGGGTGTTAAGACAGCAGGAGTAAGGGGTGTTAAGACAGCAGGAGTAAGGAGTGTTAAGACAGCAGGAGTAAGGAGTGTTAAGACAGCAGGAGTAAGGAGTGTTAAGACAGCAGGAGTAAGGAGTGTTAAGACAGCAGGAGTAAGGAGTGTTAAGACAGCAGGAGTAAGGAGTGTTAAGACAGCAGGAGTAAGGGGTGTTAAGACAGCAGGAGTAAGGGGTGTTAAGACAGCAGGAGTAAGGAGTGTTAAGACAGCAGGAGTAAGGAGTGTTAAGACAGCAGGAGTAAGGAGTGTTAAGACAGCAGGAGTAAGGTGTTAAGACAGCAGGAGTAAGGAGTGTTAAGACAGCAGGAGTAAGGAGTGTTAAGACAGCAGGAGTAAGGAGTGTTAAGACAGCAGGAGTAAGGAATGTCTCAACAACCTGCAACACAAACTTCCCATTGGGTCACTGATCACCGCCATTAAATGTCGATAAGCAATCAACATTAGCCCGGTCCTGTTATGAGGAATTCAGTGATTAAAGTGATGAATCTCGGCAATAAAACTGTCAGTGGCGAAATTTGCATTAGGATATGTTTGTTAAGAGTCAGGGTTTGTATATGTTATGGGACGTCGTGGCGGAGATAAAACGAGAAGTTTCACCCGCTTTGTTGATCCGTCTCCTGCCGGGGAAATTTTGTACTCTTTCTCTCGCTATCTCCTTCTCTTGCCTGGGAATTTTTTTTATTTTCTAAACCATTAAATAATAGTATAAAATGAATATCATAAATGATATATAATGAAATGCTTGTCATTGATGGTCATAATTATCATGTGCTCGTGTGTGTGTGTGTGTGTGTGTGTGTGTGTGTGTGTGTTTGTGTGTGTAGAGATGATGATGGCAGTTGTATTATTGACCCAAATCTGCTCTCGGTTTATATGTCAGCACAGGTGTTAGTGAGGACAGGTGTTAGTGAGGACAGGTGTTAGTGAGGACAGGTGTTAGTGAGAACAGGTGCTAGTGAATGCAGATGTTAGTGTGGACAGGTGTTAGTGAGGACAGGTGTTAGTGAGGACAGGTGCTAGTGAGGGCAGGTGTTAAGGCGAGGAATATAGACTCACCTGTATGCCGAAGATAAGGAGAACGTGACCAGAGGCTAGAGATGTTGCCAGGTTGGTGGCCAGGGTGGCGTGCTGAGCGTGGTGGGCACGGTGCAGGGCGTCAGCTGTGGGCGTAGCGCGATGGGCGGGGCCATCTCGAGCTACCTGGACAGATATAGTTACCACCAGGGCCATGATGGCCGCCAGGGACCCTCCACGGATAACCCACACACCTTCTGGCCAGCCTGCGGGGGAACCAGGGCCCCCAGTATCCCCCCAATACACTGAGTACACCTGGGGGCTCCTGTTAGTGCGGGAGGCGAGTGAGTCCCAGAGGGGTGGTCCTCCCCACACGTCCCAGTGACCCACCGTCACGAACTCAACCCTCTCCCCAGGTCCCGGCCACGAGGACCCCCTCAGGTCAGCTTTACCCAGAGCATGACGGACCTCCACCATTTGTCTTTCTCCTGCCGCTGTTCTGTCGTTTTTCACTATATGGTGGTCGTTAACCACGGGAGGCGCACCAACCGCCGTGGGGTTCTTAGGGCCTGCCCTCGTCCCTGTCGCCGCGAGATGCGTCGCTCCCTGCTGCACCAGGGGCTGGGGCCCTCCCTTCCACGACTCGTCGCCGCCGATATATCTCATCTTGCCGGTGGAGGAGGCAGCGTCGTGCGCCTCGCTGCCCCTACTAACCCCTCCGACCCGGCCACCTTCCTCTTGACTCTTGATTTGCGACGGTAAATGGAAAGGAAAAATTGTGGGATCTGAGTTAATTTTGAACTGGGGAGAACCATGTTGCTGTGTCTCTTTGTCTGGGGTGTTGTGGGCGGCGGTGCGCTGTAAGCCTCTAGACTTCCAGGGTGTCCCCCACTGGTTGGGCAGTGGGGGGATGAGGTCCTCGTTGAATATGCTGGACAGGGTCGTCGCTTGTGACCCCTCGTGACCTCCTGCAGGAGAAACTAACCCAGTATCCTCAAACGCCACGGGGAAGACTTTCGTTGGCTTCGTCATTAATTTGATCTGTGAGAGTTCCTGTGAGTAAGTGTCGTCCAAGGTGTGAGGATGTGATCCATGAGTCATCATAGAAGACTGGATCGAGGTGGATATCTTTGAGTTGGTTGTTCTGTCTAAGATCATTTTGGCCTCCGTCTTAGGGGATTGGTGAGTTACATACTTCTCTTGAGCATCTCCAGTCGGAGCAAAAGGCGTGGCGGAAGGCGCAGACGCTGCCGAGGGATTGTCATCTGAGGCGTGAAAAGTCTGAAACGAGCTTCTGTACCGCGAGGTGTCGGTTACAGTCGTGACCTGTGCTGTATCCTGGTCATCACCTCCCCCTCCATCCTCCTCCAGACGTCCTCTGGCCGTCAAAGGCGTCTCTGGTGTTTGGCGAGGCGTGTTGAGCAGCTGCTCTTGCTTTGATGTAAGTCCCTCTTTCTCTGAAACAGACTTGTTAGCCACAATTACTTGCCTTGGGAGGTCTCGCCTCGGCGGGTCTTCCACAGGACCGAACCCGACCACTGAGTCTGGACCTTCATGTTTTGTCACGCTGAACCCCGAGATGGGGTCAACTTCCTCAGTTTTTGTGACACTGAAGCCACCAAAGTCGCCAGTTTTGGTGATCCTAAAGTCTATTGGGCCTTTTCTCTGTCTGACAGCCATGTTCACTTCGCCTGACAGAGCGTCATTTAGCAGATTGTAGTCTGGTGGAACAGCTGGAGTGATATTCATGATTATTCTGCCATCTTGTCTGGGTTGTCCTTGTTGCCTCTCATCAACACCAGTGTGTAAACTTTGCAATTTTGATCTCTCTGATACGTGAGAAGGACTTGTTTCTGTGCTTGACCCCGCCAGGTGGTCGGAGTTAGAATGTGTCAAGGATGTTTCTTCAGGCGCCCTGGTGTTGATGAGCGGTGACGGGGGAGGAGGTGTGGCTACTGTTGCCTCCTCACGCAGGAGTTTCCGTCGTCTCCTTCTGCCTTTCATCCACGACCAAGGAGGCACGTCCCCCTGGCCTATGGTGTGAGCGCCTGCTATCCACTGCTCCCCCTCACCCGCGCTCCATATTCTAGCAAGCTGTGAGTTGACGGTGCGGGAGGTGACCACCTGCACCAGGCGAGGTATAGTGCGTGTGTTGTTGTGGAGGCGTGTCAAGGAGGCGAGGCCTACACTACCATCACCCCACTCACGCCTGACGTCTCCTGCCAGGGAAGGTACGTGAGAGGATCCCAATGCGCCTTTCACTGCCGTCGGAGAAACTGCCGTGTAAGAGACGTCAATGTGTCTGTCTCCGGATATCAGGGGCGTTGATCGAGTTGTTCCCGCTGGTGACGGAGACGCCGAAGGAGTGACGGGTACCTCCGGCGTCACACTTGTCAACAACGCCCACGACTTGAGTTCCTGTGACGTCGTCATTTGGGATCTGGTGAGGATCGTCCCTGAAGTGGATGTCATCTTGAACGGCGGTGAGGAGGACGTGGTGGTTGACCCATCCCTGGCCTGTGTGACGGGCGTTCCGGGCACCCAGGAAGTGGGTGACTTGGGACCAGGTGGACGATATGACGGGGGTGTGACAGGGGAGGTGGGCGTGGCCTGGAGCACACTGCTGCTCGGGGCGGTGTTAGAACTCTTGGGTGACGAGATGACCAAAGGGGTTCTTCTCGTGGCGTGTGTTTCTCTGGCCTCCCTCACCTGCCTCAGGAGAGTCACTGTGTTTTTAGTTTGAGTTTCTGTTGGAGTTCCTCTTATAGTCGAGTCCCCCCAGAGAAGCGACGTATCGGACCCCAGCATGCCTTCACTGGGGGCTCGAGATGGTACCCCCAGACGGCCCCCTTCTCTTCCTCCTCCTTCGGGTCTTCGGGGGTAGTCTGGGGGCGCTGGGGGTATCCAATGTAGAGTTGCATGTGTGGGCCTGACTGTGGGGTTACCTGAAGTTGGTGTGGGCGTGTGGGCGTGAATCAGAAGTGACGGGGCAACCCTCACACCCCCCAGCGTGGCGCCTGTATGGGGAGAAGAAAGACAAAATTGAATATATCTATCTATCTATCTATCTATCTATCTATCTTGTAGCCTTAAGCAACATACATAAATACATACATATATACATACATACATGAAATACATACATACATACATACATACATACATACATGTACACATACAATGGTAAATAAGATACACAACTAAATTAATAATGAGAACATTAATGACTGTATATATATATATATATATATATATATATATATATATATATATATATATATATATATATATATTTATATATATATATATATATATATATATATATATATATATATATATATATATATATATATATATTTATATATATATATGTTAAAAACAAAATAATAATTTATTGTGAAAATCCTTGAAATTATTTACACGTTAAAACATCGACTCGCGAACGAGATGAAGCAACACACGTTTTTAAATGTAAATTATTTTTAAGTCATTCTTATGTTATCACTTTTGGACCTGAAAGAGCAACCGAACTCTTGTAAATATTGTAAATGAATGTCCAACCCAGGACCATTGCCATAGACCGCAATCGCTACAAATCCTGTGAATTTCTGTAAAGATTTTACAAAATATTGATTGGAAGACTTGACAGGGCCATAGAACGTTTCTAATTCTGTAAATTTCTGTAAATATTGGGAGAGGTGTCAAGTAAACAACAAGATATTCTGGCTGACAACGTAAAATACAGGGTGCACCATTTAAAACTCAACGCAACAGCACTCACAAATTAATATACAAATCGAAATCAGAAGACATATCCTCCCCCAGTTTTGTGTAATGAACTCTCCCAACTTTCTCCGTAATAAATACAGTTATAGGTTCGACTTCAGTTGAGCAAAAGCAATCAGGGTGAGAAGATGGTGTATTCACAGGCTGAATGTGTAGTCATTATCGAATATTACTTTGCATCCAAATCGTTTCCGGTTGTGTGTGAAGCAATCACTAATGTTTATCCTGAGAGACAAGTGCCAAATAAAACAAAAATTTTGAGACACAGGAAGTGTTTGTGTAAGGAAACATGCCCGACGCCGATCAGTTTTGACAGATGGCGCTCTGCTCACCGTTGATGAAACACTGCAGCGATCACTACAGAAATATTTGTGAAAATTATCCCAGCAAAGTGGATTGTCCCCAACAAGTTTTCACCGAACGACAAAAATGCTGAAATTACAGTCATGCCTAATTCAAGCAGTGCAATAGCTGAAAATACAGGATAATGCTGCAAGAAAACAACATTGTCATTGGTTTCGTCATTTCGTGTGTGAAGTTGGACAATTTTGAGGGGATGAGGTCTGGGTCCACTTGATTGGTGTGTGGTGCACAGTGTGGGGACCAACTTTTCTTTGAGGATATAATTAAAGCGGAACGTTATCACAATCTTTTGACCAATTCATTTCTTGTTAACACAACAACTTCTTTCGTACAAAGTTCTCTGGTCGGTCGTGGACATGGCCCACCTCGATCTCCAGACCTCACACCACCCGACTTCTTTGTCTGGGGATGTCTCAAAGAAAGAGTGTATTCCAATAATCCAAGACGTATAGAGGAACTGAAACACAATATTGAAGAGCCGTCGCCAGTATTGCTCCAGAAACACTTCGGAAAGTCGCACGAAATAATTAAAAAGGAGGACGCTTGCCTTCAGGAGATTGGTCAACACCTTCTGTAAGATAAGTAATGCAACATATCTACCACATAAAACTACCAACAAAATTTTCACAAGGAAAGTTGAGGGGGAACTCATTAAACAGTATTAGGGGGGAGGAAATGACTTCGGATTTCTTATTTCTAGATTAACTTGTGATTCTTCTTTGGATTGAGTATTAAATGGCACACCTTGTATATCCTTGTAAATAGTAATGCCTCTCTCTCTCTCTCTCTCTCTCTCTCTCTCTCTCTCTCTCTCTCTCTCTCTCTCTCTCTCTCTCTCTCTCTCTCTCTCTCTCTCTCTCTCTCTCTCTCTCTCTCTCCACACTCACACACTAAATACAATATCATTAAAAAAACTCACTTAAAAATGCTAGTTCACGAGTACAGGATAGTCTACTATAAATGGGTGCTGCTACATAGGACCTTATAAGTAGGTATTTAAATGTAAGGATTTATAAGTAGTGGGCGTTAAGTGTTACACATGTTTATAGATGGGAAGAGTGAGAGCGGTGAGAGTTCTTGTAATAGGATGGGAGTGTTGGGGGGGTGCTTAAATCATTGTGTAAAGGGAGAGGGAGAGGGAGGGAAGGAGGGAAGGAGGGAAGGAGGGAAGTAGGGAGGGAAGTAGGGAGGGAGAGAGGGAGGGAGATGATGGAAACAGAAGGGACCCATCATTACTGGGACCCATCATTACTGGGACCCATCATTACTGGGACCCATTATTACTGGGACCCATCATTACTGGGACCCATCATTACTGGGACCCATCATTACTGGGACCCATCATTCCTGAGACCCATCATTACTGGGACCCATCATTACTGGGACCCATCATTACTGGGACCCATCATTACTGGGACCCATCATTCCTGAGACCCATCATTACTGGGACCCATCATTACTGGGACCCATTATTACTGGGACCCATCATTACTGGGACCCATCATTACTGGGACCCATCATTACTGGGACCCATCATTACTGGGACCCATCATTACTGAGACCCATCATTACTGGGACCCATCATTACTGGGACCCATCATTACTGGGACCCATCATTACTGGGACCCATCATTATTGGGTCCCATTAACATTGGGATGGTTGCAACCAGACAATTTTCTACTCACTGCTGCAAGATACATATTGCAACCTCCTCTGGGGAGAAACGTGCATGTTGCTCTTATTCTTTTTCACACAAACTAACAGGTTGAAATTTTCCGTGCAGTTCCGAGGCGAGAGAGAGAGAGAGAGAGAGAGAGAGAGAGAGAGAGAGAGAGAGAGAGAGAGAGAGAGAGAGAGAGAGAGAGAGAGAGAGAGTACTCCAAGAGGGGTATTGTGCTTTGGCTGACGGGTTAAAATACATACATACATACATACATATAGAGAAGTAGATTTATTGATATATAAATCGATATATTATAGACAGATAAACAGACAGACAGACAGACAGACAGACAGACAGACAGACAGACAAAACCAACATACAGACACACACACCAATCAACGTCTCGGGGCTCAGTAAAACAGCGTTATAACTAACGACTCCCATTTAAAAGGACAGGGAATTACTATATACAGTATATTAATTTAGGTCATCCCAGAATATTCCCCGCCACTAAGACGCTAAGATTATGAGGTATATCCTTTAGGGGAAATATTGTAGTGGTGGGGAATATTATAAGAGAGAGAGAGAGAGAGAGAGAGAGAGAGAGAGAGAGAGAGAGAGAGAGAGAGAGAGAGAGAGAGAACAGCTGCGACACTCGAGTGCAGAAAAGAGGGGTGACTGAGGTAGAATATAGGCGTGAGAGTGAGGGAGAGTAGGAGGAGAGTGAAGGAATATAAGAATGGAGGAAACTGCAGCGGGTCTATTGGCACATACTAGGCAGCCCCCTTTACACCCAACCCCTAGTGCTCATATATCTTTCCAACCTATGTTTGAAGCTATCCAGCGTGTTCGAGTTAATGATGATTTGTCTAATTTAAAACCATTGCTACGAGTTCGCTCCTGGTTGGATAGTTTGAGTACCTTTGTTATAGCTCCTTTGTTTAGCCCTGACTTCCATTTATACACCTCTATCATATCGCCCCTCACTCTACGTCTCTCGAGGGAGTGTAAATTAAGATGCTTTAATCTGTCTCTGTGCTCAAGATTCCTAATGCCCGGGATTAGTCTTGTCATCCTCTTCTGAATTCTTTCTAGGGATTCTATATCCATTCTGTAGTATGGTGACAAGAAATGAACTGCGTAACCCAAGTGAGGTCTCACAAGCGCAAAATATAGTTTTAGGATAACCTCGCTAGTCTTGTAACTAACACTCTTTTGTTTGAACCCAAATACTTTGTTAGCCTTGCTTCGAGCAAATACACATTTTTGACTTGGTTTAAGATTCCTACTAATCATTTCTCCTAAATCTTTCTCACAGTCGAATTTTTCTGTAACAACGTTTTTCATCTGATATTCGGTTTCTCTGCTTGCATCGCCTAAACTAAGTACTTAACATTTGTCCACATTAAATTTCATCTGCCATTTTTCAGACTAGTGACGTTACCCCAATGGGATTTAGTGCCGTTAATGCTCACTCGCTGTTTCCTCTCATGTAACCACGCCCTAATCCATTTTAGAATATCTCCTCCAATTCCATGAGTCTCCACTTTACGTATTAGTCTTTCGTGGGGGACTCTGTCGAAGGCTTTGCTAAAGTCGAGATATACCACATCATAATCGTGTCCGTCATTCACTGATTCGAAAACAGTTAAAAAATGTTTTTAATAGATTGGTCAGACATGAACGCCCACTTGTGAAGCCATGTTGGAATCATTGATCAACTTGTGCTTCTCCAGGTGATTTCGAAGAGAGTTTGAAACTATAGGCTTCCAGCAATTTGCCTACAATTGATGTTAAACTGATTGAACGGTAGTTAGAGGATAGTGATCTATCTCCCATCTTGAAAATTGGTATCACATTCGCTATCTTCCAGGATTTTGGTACTACACCTGTTTATGAAGACGTTAAAAAATTTGCTAAGGGCATACTAAGCTCTTCCTTACATTCCTTTAATAATCTAGGTAAATATCTCATAGGGACCTGGCGACTTATTAGACTTTAATTTGTCTATTTGCTTACTAACATCGTTACTAGTCACTACTCTCTTTTTTATTCACTATCTCTGTATATAGTCGGTGCCTCGGGCATCATGTTTAAATTCTCGGTGGTGAAAACTGTTGAAAAATATCTGTTCAGATTATTGCTCATTTCTCCGTCGTTATCCGTTATGTCGTCGATATCTGACTGTATTGGTCCAATCTTATCTCGTGTTTTAATTTGATGCATTTGAAAGAATCCCCTGGGGGTTGACTTCGCCTCCCTTGTTACCTTCAGTTCATTATTCCTCTTTGTTTTTCTTATCTCGGCCTTAACCTTATTGGCTAATACTTTATAATAATCTCGGAGGTAAACTTCACCACGATTTATTCTCCTACCTATAGCCTTCCTTTGTCCAATAATATTCTTTAAATAATTATTTATCCATTTGGGGCCATTGTTGTTTGATCTGAGTATGTTCTGGTATGTTCTTCCTTTGTGCATTAATTAACTCATTATTTAAATTGTTGTGGAACTCGTCAATCTCAGATCTCGTGATCAGGTCAACCTCAACAGTCATATTTTGTGAGGTTATTGTTGTCAGGTCACCGGGTAAAGTGAGGTGGCCCTCTGTGGGTACATTGTGTGAGCTCATGTAATTCACCCCCAAACATAATACCCCTTCTCTCAGCTGCCTTTTCACCCTATCAAAGTTTGCCCTTCTGATATCTGGGACTTTATTGGAATTTTCCTTGCGACTGACAATAAGTTCAATTTTGAATCTCACTTCTTTGTGATCGCTGTTAGCTAGTTCGTTCCCTCCACATTACTAATGAGCTTTTTTCTGTTTGACAGAACTAAATCTAGTATATTATTACCCCGGGTGGGTTTGGTTATATGTTGACTTAGAAAACAGTCCTGAACTGTTTCAAGAAAATCCTCTGATTCTGAGTTACCTGTAAGGTCAGTCCAATCTATTTAGCTAAAGTTACAGTCGCCTACTATACAGACTTTACTATGCCTGGAAGCCCTGCGCATTTCATCCCAAATAAGTCGTTCATTAACTCTATCAACATTAGGAGGTCTATATATTACTCCTATGATTATTTTTTCCCCACCATCGATTAATTCTAACAAAATTGTTTCTGTATTATTTCAGTTTTTATTTCCTTATTGATTTCACACTTCAGATTATCCCTGACAGATTGCTACTCCGCCTCCATTCCTAATCTGCCTGTCGGTTTGGAATAATTTGTAACCTTTAATATGGTATTCGACAGGTAACTCACGTGAGTCTAGGTTTAGCCATGTTTTGGTGAATGCTATTATTTCGATTTTTTCAGTACATATCAACGTTCTGATTTAATCCATTTTTTTCTTACACCTCTACTGCTGCGTCGTAGTCATTTAAGTTAGTCGTGATCTGAGTCTTCTTTTTGTCGGGTTTCAGTTTTAACTCTTTGCCTAATTTAGTTTTGTCATCATTCCTAGCACTATTTCTCTGTAACTTTTCATTTTGTTTACCCACTCCCACTGCAGTCTCCTCCACCCCCGTGCTCACGTGTTCCCATAGCAGTTTAAAGACTTCGACATCTTTTGAACTGCCTTCTCGAAAGAGCCAGCTAGGGTTGCCACCCCATCCATTGACAAGTATACCCCATCCCTGGCATAAAGGTCCCTTCTGCCGTAAAAGTTGTCCCAGTTGTCATGAATGGGACTGATATTGACTTGCAATATCTGCCAAGACGGCAGTTGACACCAACTGCCCTTGACAACCATTCATTGCCAACTCTCCTTCTAGGCAGGACACCACATATGATAGGGATCCCTCCCTTCATCTTAATAATTTCTATAGCTGTCTTGAACTTATCAAGAAGCTCCTCACTCCTACACCGGCCAATATCATTGCCTCCTGCACTGAGGCAGATAATGGGTTTGTTCCCATTACCAGACAAGATATTGTCCATCCTGTCAACTATATCCCCCACCCCAGCTCCTGGCAAACACACCCTCATCCTATTTTCTTTTACACAAAAAGATCTATCCAGGTGCCGTACCTGGGAATCACCAACAATTAAGGTTTTTGTACCTTCCTTGTCAGCCTTGTCCCTGACTATGCTACCGTCTAATTCCTTGGTGTCTTTTCTCACCATCAGTTAGGTCGTTCTTCGCCTCACAACCTTCCATTCGCCTGCGTCTTCGTCAGAAACTGTCTCGTGTCTTCCTCCTTCATCTTCGCTACCACGTCCTTTAATTTCAAGATTTCAACCTTGGCCTTCACTAACTCGGCCCTCAGAAGAGCACAGAGTTGCTCGCAACTAACACTTGTCATTACTCAAGCTAACACAAGCCATTACTCCAGAGTATGTGTGAGTAGGTGTGAGAGAGAGGTTAGGGTGAGAGAGGATGAGGAGAGTAGAGGTAAGGGAGGGTGAAAGAGTGTCGTAGGTAGTAGACAGGGAGGTACTGATACCTGGGAAGATATTGGAAGCATAATGTGTTGTCTAATGGTAGACCCTGCTGCCATATGTGACCAAGTCCCAGGTTGCTGATCTGACTTTCTGCCTCATTTACACACAACTGCAGGGTCTCAATTGTTTCTCTTACTATTGACAACACAACATACATACTGTGTATCGTTTTCACTCCTGAATTTTTTTAATTTTGTATTTTTTTGTGGCTATTATTATTAGTATTATTATTTTATTTATTTTTAGTAATTTTATTATTATTATAATTAATGGTTATTTTTCTTATTTTTTGTTATAATTTTATTGATTTTTAATTATTATTATTATTATTATTATTATTATTATTATTATTATTATTATTATTATTATTATTATTTCTTGTTGTTGTTGTTGTTAATTATTATTATTATTATTATTATTATTATTATTATTATTGTTATTATTATTATTATTATTATTATTGTTATTATTATTATTATTATATTTTCGCCGCCCAGGCCCGGATGTGGGTCAGAGACTGGTGCCTGGGTGGGCTAATGCCCGTAATAAAAATAAAGTGTGGGTGTGAGAGTGAGGTTAGGGTGAGAGAGGGTACAGTAGGTGTGAGAGTGAGAGAGAATGTAGCGCATGGGGCATTTAAAGTCTGGTGGCATTTATCTGACTGTGTGCAAAGAGAGAGAGAGAGAGAGAGAGAGAGAGAGAGAGAGAGAGAGAGAGAGAGAGAGAGTAGGATGGAGAAAGTGAGTAAAAAAAAGTGAAAATGAAAGTGAGTGAGAGTGAATAAGAGATAGTGAAAGAGAGGGAGAGAGTTTGTGAGTGAAAGTGAACGTATTAGTAAAAGTGATAATGACCGAGAGACAGAGAGAGTAAGATTAAGTGAGAGAGTGAAAAAGAGAGATTAAGTAAGAGTGATTGAGAGTTAAAATGAGAAAGAGCGAGAGTGAGGGAGATAAGGTAAGAGAGAGAGAGAGAGAGAGAGAGAGAGAGAGAGAAAGAGAGAGAAAGAGAGAAAGAGAGATGGAATAACAGTGAAAGGGAGAATGCAATAGAGAAAGATAAACAGATACAGAAAAGAAATTAAAGAAAAAGGTTAAAGGCAGCGGAGAAGCAGAAGAAACGAAAGCAAAGAAAGTGAAATGATCTAAAAATGTCGTGGAAGAATTGGAGAAAGCGAAGGCCGAAAAATGAACTGCATAGAAAGAGGAAAAAGTGAAAATTTGCTAAAAAAAAAAATTCCCAGAGAAAGGTAAATAAATTGATAAAAAACAGAGAGAAAACGCCAAGAGAAATCAGGGAAAGTCTCGTAACTTCACAATTCCCTCTCATATTTTATATTAAGTTGGGATCCAATCGACTTGGCCCAACTATGGAAATTCTTTTAAGAGAAAATATATTTTTGTTTTATTTTCTCTGTTTTTTTTTCTTTAACTTGACGTAAAAGTTTAAGTTTCGTTTTGGTGTTTTATTATATTTTCCTTTTTTTTTTCTGTTTTTCATGTTGTTTTTTTTATATCTCTGTTATTTTTTCTTCACGGTTTCGTAAACGTGAAATATAAATTCATATTTTTCTTTTAAATGTATTGCGTTCTGTGTTTTTTTTTTAATTTTGTTTCTCCATTTTCTTTCCCAGGGTAAACTTGGTTAAACTTAATATAAAATACCTTTTTTTTATATTGAGGGGAGACTTGGGTGTATTTATACAGTATTTTTGCCGTTCACTATATATTTTTGGGGTCAACTATGTTATACTTGTAAAAAAAAAATCGTGTGTGTATTTTTTTCATGGGATAGAGTGCGATGATTTTATTTATATATTTGTCTTCAGTAATTTATTTTCATTTTCACGTTAAAGTTTGTTAAATTTGTCACTCAACTTACATCTTTCTGTACAAGAGTTAAGCTATCTGCATTTTATTGTCCATTGTGAGGTATTTTGTTTTCCCGGGTAAACTCTATTAAACTTGCTGTGAAAACTTCTGTATTTTTTCTATGTAATATGTTATCATTTCGTTGTTGGTTACGTTCTTGTAATTCAGTTTTAACCTCTTAAACCTGATGCTAGTTTTGGTTACTGAATGTTTTGGTCTAGATATTTTTGTTTTATAATTTTTTTTTATTTATATCGGTTTATTATTAATTATTATTCGGTATATTGGTTCACCTGAAGATCAAACACCTCAGCCTAAATCACCTGAAAATTAACCATCCTAAACGTAACTTAACCTAACCTAACCTAACCTAACCTAACCTAACCTAACCTAACCTAACCTAACGTAACCTAACCTAACCTAACCTAACCTAACCTAACGTAACCTAACCTAACCTAACCTAACCTAACCTAACGTAACCTAACTTAACCTAACCTAACCTAACCTAACCTAACGTAACCTAACCTAACGTAACTTAACCTAACCTAACCTAACCTAACCTAACCTAACCTAACCTAACCTAACTCTTAACACACCCTTACCCCCTTTCCCTTTAACCGTGAGATATGGTTAAAGTCTGTACTCTCCTCTGGTGGATTATGACCCTTAACTCCCCGCCTCGTTCTCTTTAATTCTTGATTCTGTTTTCATAGTTATTTTTTATTTGTTTTATCTTATTTCCAGTTTCTTTTTAAGTTTTCAATAATATTTTTTTTTTCTCCCAGTCATTTATCTTCAGAATTCTCTTATTTGTTTTCCATGCGTTTCTTTATTCTTTATTTTGTTTAAGTTATACCTGTTGCTTATTCTCATTTTCTATTTAGGTTTTAAATTTTCTGTGTTTCTTTATTTCTTTTTCCTTTTGTAGATTTTTTCTCTATTTTTGTCTTTGCTTTAGTTGTTTTTTTTTATTCTCGTTGTTTTAGTCAGGCTTTTATTGGTGTTTTTTTTTTCTTCCTTATTTATCTTTTCACGTTTTTACTTTCTTTTGTATTATCATCATCACTTTCTCTCTCTCTCTCTCTCTCTCTCTCTCTCTCTCTCTCTCTCTCTCTCTCTGCAATCCATAATTTACATCTTCTCCCTCCTCTCTCGCTTCCTTCTTCTCAACCCTCCATAACTCCCTTCTTCATTCCCTTCTCTCCCTCCCTCCCTCCTTCTACTCGTTCCCTCACCATATTATATATCACCTCCCTCCTCTCCTTCCCTCCTCTCCTTCCCTCCTCTCCTTCCCTCCTCTCCCTCCCTCCTCTCCTTCCTTCCTCTCCTTCCCTCCTCTCCTTCCCTCCCCTTCCTCCCTCCTCTCCTTCCTATCCCTCCTTCCCCCCTCTCCTTCCTTCCTCTCCCTCCCTCCTCTCCTTCCCTTCTCTCCTTCCCTCCTCTCCTTCCCTCCTCTCCCTGCCTCCTCTCCTTCCCTCCCCTCCTTCCCTCCTCCCCTTCCTCCCTCCTCTCCTTCCCTCCTCTCCCTCCCTCCTCTCCCTCCCTCCTCTCCTTCCCTCCTCTCCTTCCCTCCCCTCCTCTCCCTCCTCTCCCTCCCTCCTCTCCCTCCCTCCTCTCCCTGCCTCCTCTCCTTCCCTCCCCTCCTTCCCTCCTCTCCTTCCCTCCTCTCCTTCACCACATTATATATCTCTCCATTTCCTCCTTCCTTCCCATCTTGGTCGTCCCAGTTGGCACAGTGCCAGGCCCTACACAGTGCTGGCTGACGGCTCCCTGACGCCAGGCCCTACACAGTGTTGGCTGACGGCTCCCTGACGCCAGGCCCTACACAGTGCTGGCTGACGGCTCCCTGACGCCAGGCCCTACACAGTGTTGGCTGACGGCTCCCTGACGCCAGGCCCTACACAGTGTTGGCTGACGGCTCCCTGACGCCAGGCCCTACACAGTGTTGGCTGACGGCTCCCTGACGCCAGGCCCTACACAGTGTTGGCTGACGGCTCCCTGACGCCAGGCCCTACACAGTGTTGGCTGACGGCTCCCTGACGCCAGGCCCTACACAGTGTTGGCTGACGGCTCCCTGACGCCAGGCCCTACACAGTGTTGGCTGACGGCTCCCTGACGCCAGGCCCTACACAGTGTTGGCTGACGGCTCCCTGACGCCAGGCCCTACACAGTGCTGGCTGACGGCTCCCTGACGCCAGGCCCTACACAGTGCTGGCTGACGGCTCCCTGACGCCAGGCCCTACACAGTGTTGGCTGACGGCTCCCTGACGCCAGGCCCTACACAGTGTTGGCTGACGCCTCCCTGACGCCAGGCCCTACACAGTGTTGGCTGACGGCTCCCTGACGCCAGGCCCTACACAGTGCTGGCTGACGGCTCCCTGACGCCAGGCCCTACACAGTGTTGGCTGACGGCTCCCTGACGCCAGGCCCTACACAGTGTTGGCTGACGCCTCCCTGACGCCAGGCCCTACACAGTGTTGGCTGACGGCTCCCTGACGCCAGGCCCTACACAGTGTTGGCTGACGGCTCCCTGACGCCAGGCCCTACACAGTGCTGGCTGACGGCTCCCTGACGCCAGGCCCTACACAGTGCTGGCTGACGGCTCCCTGACGCCAGACCCTACACAGTGCTGGCTGACGGCTCCCTGACGCCAGACCCTACACAGTGTTGGCTGAAGCCAGGCCCTACACCGCCCTCCATATTCCCTACACGTTGTCTGGTTCTTGAGGGAGGGATGTAGAAATGTTCCCTTTTTCAACACTCCCTCCACTACCCTCCACTACCCTCCAACACCTGTATCTCCGCTGGTTCCCTCCATATACCGTTCAGATCCCTCCAACTCCCTCCATATTCCCTTGTTCCAGCTTTAGGAGGTAAGGATGTGGGGATTAATCCTCCTTCCACACTCCCTGCAATTTCCTCCACTTCCCTCCATTCTCAACTTGACTCCTTCCATACTCCCTCCATAATATCCGATTGTATGGAGGGAGCAACTTGGCAATAATCCAAGGCGTCAGACTCTCCCCAGCCCTCCCTCCAGCCCTCCTCCAGCCCTCCCCCAGCCCTTCCCCAGCCCTCCCCCGCCCTCCCTCCAGCCCTCCCTCCAGCCTTCCCTCTAACCCTCCCTCCAGCCCTCCCCCCAGCCCTCCCTCAAACCCTCTCCCCAGCCCTCCCTCCAGCCCTCCCTCCAGCCTTCCCTCCAACCCTCCCTCCAGCCCTCTCCCAGCCCTCCCTCCAGCCCTCCCTCCAGCCCTCCCTCCAACCCTCCCTCCAGCCCTCTCCCAGCCCTTCCTCCAGCCCTCCCTCCAGCCCTCCCTCCACACTATAAGGACCATCATACTGAACATAGAGACAAAGTTTGAACACTGCAGCTCTTACCATCACCAGATAATACAGCTTGCGTCGTGACCTTGACCTTGACCTCTGACCTAATGACCCACCAAGTGTACGGCCCATACATGTTGTCATCAGAGTTAATATGTTGATAAAGTCTGGATAATATAGTTCTTTGCATTCTGAAGTTATACAGACATACAGTATATGTTAGACTCAGAGACCACAACGCATTGTGGTTGTTTGAGAAATAACCAGAGAGAGAAATTTCGCTATAGGTTAGGTTAGGTTAGGTTAAGTTAGGTTTGGTTAGGTTAGGTTAGGTTAGGTTAGAGTCAACTAGGTTGGGTTAAAATTAGGTTAGATTTGATGAGGTTTGGTTAGAGGAATGTTGAGACCGTCCAGAATTTCGCTTTCTGGTTATTTTGAAAACGTCCACAACGCGTTATGGTCATTTTGCGATCTTTGAGCCTAACATATACATATAAGTATTTATACATACACATAAAGGTATAACATACTTTACGTCTAATTATACATACTGTATTCATACACTACTGCTCGCGCGCTCCTCCAAAAATGTACACAAGTTAGTGATACGAAATATATTCTTGGGTGTGTAGTGGTGGTGAGATCTAGTTAATGAATCCCTCTACCACACACACCCTCCTTGGTCAACCTCTCCACACCCCCTAGTCGACCCCTCCACACCCCCTAGTCGACCCCTCCACACCCCCTAGTCAACCCCTCCACACCCCCTAGTCGACCCCTCCACACCCCCTAGTCGACCTCTCCACACCCCCTAGTCGACCCCTCCACACCCCCTAGTCGACCCCTCCACACCCCCTAGTCGACCCCTCCACTCCCCCTAGTCGACCCCTCCACACCCCCTAGTCAACCCCTCCACACCCCCTAGTCGACCCCTCCACACCCCCTAGTCAACCCCTCCACACCCCCTAGTCGACCCCTCCACACCCCCTAGTCGACCCCTCCACACCCCCTAGTCGACCCCTCCACTCCCCCTAGTCGACCCCTCCACACCCCCTAGTCAACCCCTCCACACCCCCTAGTCGACCCCTCCACACCCCCTAGTCGACCCCTCCACACCCCCTAGTCAACCCCTCCACACCCCCTAGTCGACCCCTCCACACCCCCTAGTCGACCCCTCCACACCCCCTAGTCGACCCCTCCACTCCCCCTAGTCGACCCCTCCACACCCCCTAGTCAACCCCTCCACACCCCCTAGTCGACCCCTCCACACCCCCTAGTCAACCCCTCCACACCCCCTAGTCGACCCCTCCACACCCCCTAGTCAACCCCTCCACACCCCCTAGTCGACCCCTCCACACCCCCTAGTCAACCCCTCCACACCCCCTAGTCGACCCCTCCAATCCCCCTAGTCGACCCCTCCACTCCCCCTCTCCCGTGTCCCTGCAAAAACACGAGTAATCCGAAATTGATCGTTTAGTCGGTAAATTTGTTGAAGATCAGCGCTGGTGCTTTTATGATGCGGGAGGGGAAGATGTCATCAGAATGTGATTATGAGAGAGAGAGAGAGATAGTGAGAGAGAGAGAGAGAGAGAGAGAGAGAGAGAGAGAGAGAGAGAGAGAGAGAGAGAGAGATTGTGCTATCAACTACATAAATATCATTAAAATTGTAAATTGAGTATTGAAAACTTCTCAGATTATCATAAAAGCGAAAAGGAATCAGCCATTTGTAAATCCGCTTTACATAAACGAGAAACATCTCTAACTCTTACCCGCCTTACAAATAACGAATATTCAGAGATCACAAAGTCATAAATCAGCTTTACAAACAACCCTATAACTTCTAAATCCGCCTTACCAACCGAATATATATATATCCCAAACTTCTAAATCCGGCTTACAAAATCCTCCTCCCTATCACAAAAAAGGCCGTAACTGGTGTATCCAGGCTATACAAAACACTTGGCTGCCCCTGTAGAATAATTCCGCTACATCGCTCACTAACGCCAAGCCAACAACTCCCTGAATCCGGGTCTCTTGTTGTTGTTCTTCCTGTCCGTGCTATATGTAAACAATCTTTCTTTTACTTCCAAATCACGTAGTAAAGATTGTGACGTATATATATATTTACGAGTATTTATTTGTTGATCTATACTGTTTATAAACATATGATTTTTTTATTTATTTGTGTATCTATATTTTTATTCGATATTTATTTTTTTATGGCGAGTTGTGACGATACATTTATTTTATACTCTTTATCTTGACCAATATCTTTTTTTTTTTAATGGTGAGAGAGAGAGAGAGAGAGAGAGAGAGAGAGAGTTCACCACGCATGTTTACATCTGACACCCGAGGTTAGGTCGGGTGGTTCCTGGCAATGAACTGTGAACATAGGAGCCACAGCTGATCGTATGGTCTAATGGGAATGGCGAAGCTTTATCGGCGAACATAAACTTGGCGGATTCCTTCCCCGCTAAAAGGTTTCCCCTATTTTAGTACATAAATTTCCTTATCGAACCGTAATAGAGGAGGGCGCAGAGTCAGCTCTTTTGCGTCGCTGCTATTGGTAGGGATAACTGTGACGTGGCCAAAGGCATTCCTGTTATTGGTTAGGGGAAGGGATGACTGTGACGTAAACATTCATCGATGTTGCTATTGGACTGTGACGTGACCAAGATGCTGCAACTATTGGTGGGATAGAGACAACTATGTCGTGAGCATTTAACGTGAAGATGATTGGAGGGGATAACAGTGTCGTGACCAAAACCGTGACCCCTATTGGTCAGGGAAAGAAATAATTATGGCGTTAAAGTTTGTTTAACTGCTATTGGTCAGAGGATGAGGTAGCTATGATGTCGTAACAACGTACAGTCTCGTTCAAGATTTGTGTAGCTGTCCATTTATTCAAACTAAATGTGTTCACAATTGGTAAGCAGATCTGTTATTATCTAAAATTATGTTAAATATCTGGACTATCAAAATGCAAATGATTTCAAGGCATTAGCACTTCAGAGAGGATGCTACAAAATTGTAAATATTTATCATAAAAGGTCGAAGTCAAAGATGAAATTTGCTTTCTAATGAAGTCTTTTCATTATTTCTTTGTTTTGTACCAAGCATAAAGCAAATTGGACAATTTAATTTGTGTATTTTTCTGAATTATAATCATGGTTAGTTTACAGTATATTCTTGAATTATGTATATTTGGGAACTGTCTTTTCAAATGATACTCGGTGACGACGGCTTACACAAACACAGGCTTCACAGATGCAATATACTGGGGGAGGTCCGTACAGTGGTGCAGCAGAATACTTACAGGATAACATACAAGGCTCACGAAACCTCATGCCACGTCGTCTAACTAATGAGACATTCAACCCACAACCAACTTTAATTCACACCATCTATCACTAGCAAGTCTACGGACTTGGCGCACCTACATTCAACCACAACAAATCAAAACAAGGTAGCAGCACTCGCGTACACGTCAATTACGCCACTAGGTAGCAGCACTCGTGTACACTCTTATTCACCCTCACACAGTGGTTCACTCACTCGCGCTCGTTTCCATTACATTAAAACCATACACTGTCCAAGTGGGATGTAACTCCTTCTTGCGAATAGTAAAAGCTTATTTCCTTGAGAGTGAAAGTTTTAAAAACTAAACTATCAGACATGAGAGAGAGAGAGAGATAGAGAGAGAGAGAGAGAGAGAGAGAGAGAGAGAGAGAGAGAGAGAGAGAGAGAGAGTTGTGCAAGTGATTAGAAGGAATATTGCTACTGTGATCCTGTTGATCCCTCACCCTTAGCACCCACCACCCCCTCCCCCCTACTCCCCTGCCCCTCTACCGTCCTGGGTAGAGGAATAGGTCAGATAGACAGAACAGGAAGATATAATAGATTATCGATGCTGAAATTTGGCCCCAGAAGCAATTGAGAGTCATGAGTGTTGTTACCAAGGTGTGTGTGTGTGTGTGTGTGTGTGTGTGTGTGTGTGTGTGTGTGTGTGTGTGTGTGTGTGTGTGTGTGTGTGTGTGTTTTAATATTTATATTGTATATTGTATCGATATTTTCATTATATATATATTACCCACATCCCAAGCTCTACAAATCGGCAACATTCGTATCTTCTAGATGCAGATGTGGATGTGAAAATTGTGTGGATGCTCCATGGATGTTGATGAGCATGTGGATGTGACATCCATCGCTATTTGGCATCACTCATTTTAGAACAAATGTTGCTAATTAAATGAATAAGAATCACAGCACCAGGAAGTTGTCACTGTAAGTTGTGAGTGAGTTACGCTTTGGTGTTGTGACCACCATGACTTGTGCTTCTGTGTCGAGCTCTATCGAGGAGCTGTACTGGTCCTTGTTAAGGGAGGGAAGTATCCACCATCTATTGTCTTACTATTTATAGGATTTTGGCTTAAATATCAATAAAGTTGTATATAATTATTAGAGTAATGAAAGCTGAATGTTGTTTCAGGCAGGATGGTCCCTGGCCCAAGACACGACGGGTGATGCCAAGGCTTCCTCTACCACCAGGGCAAGGTGAGTACCACTACTGCTGTTCTTGTGTTTGGCTCGATGGACAAGTGTCTTTATTACTGAATGGCCCGTAGATGTTGTCAGAGTGAACATGTTCATGATTTGTTTTTTTTTACTCTACACCAAACACATCCTTGAGATCCTTTCAATATATAACACGGTATGGGTGGCGAGTTTCTCCTTAACTTTTATGAACATTTTTAAAGGAGTCAAGAGGGATGAAAGGTTAATGTGATTTATTTTTCCAGGTAAGTGAAAGTTAACAGCTCCTCGAGGAACCGAAGCACACTACACTTCAGGTATGTACCAAGTCAGCTTTATACATGAGTTATCAGTGTTTTTGTACTTACTCGTGAGTCTTACGTCTCTGGTAACTGAGTAAGTCGCCGTTACTTCCCGTGTGTGAGTTTTACGTCTCCGGTAACTGAGTAAGTCGCCGTTACTTCCCGTGTGTGAGTCTTACGTCTCCGGTAACTGAGTAAGTCGCCGTTACTTCCCGTGTGTGAGTTTTACGTCTCCGGTAACTGAGGAAGTCGCCGTTACTTCCCGTGTGTGAGTCTTACGTCTCCGGTAACTGAGTAAGTCGCCGTTACTTCCCGTGTTGAAGATCAGGATCACGTATAAAGTTAAAAGGTTTTTCTTGATCAGTGATTATCTAGACTGACTTGCCAGTTTAACTTAATCTACTGCCTGAACTTTGAGTTCCTTTACGCCATTATTACATGGTCTTTTAAGTCATTTGTCATTCCATCATCTTACATCCTGTTAGAACTGACAAGTTTTCCAGAGTTTCTTGTGTTTACCAAACATCAGGTCCAGAGTTTATCACAATGTGTAAAAGTCATATTTCATTGTACTTTTCACAATAAGGGATTAAATTTGGATACAGTCAGATGTTGGTGATCCTTCCCGGAAAGAGGAGGACGTCTCTTAGTTATCTGGTTCTTCCTTGAAGACATCTCTCCAGTTTGTTATGGTCTTCCTCTCTCTCTCAAGTGCTGGTAGTTATTTGAAGGAAACACAATATTCCTGCTTGAATGTTGTGTTTTGTTGTTCAAATATAATATTTCGTAGTAAAATATGTTGCTCCCTGGCAGCCATGAATTGTTCCCCGACGTTGTCTTGTTCACCAGTCTCTCTCTCTCTCTCTCTCTCTCTCTCTCTCTCTCTCTCTCTCTCTCTCTCTCTCTCTCTCTCTCTCTCTCTCTCTTCTAATATGTGAAAACACAATATTTATTAATGTAGCCTTCTGTAATAATAATACTACTAATGTTATTATCATTATCATTATCATTATTATTATTATCATTATCATTATTATTATTATTATTATTATTATTATTATTATTATTATTATTATTATTATTATTATTATTATTATTGTAATTATTATTTATATTATTTAGTCTCAATGCACAACTCTTCAGAATACACCATAATTACCTGAGAGAGAGGCAGCCATTACTGTCAAGATGTTTCTTAATTAAAGCAGGAGTGGCCAGGTAAGACGCCCTCACCTGGAGCACCACTGAACCAGGTGTAGATCAACTCAAGTACCTCCCTTACTTATTACTTCTGTATATGATGAGTATGGTGGTGGCGGTGGTGATAGTGTGGTGGTGTGGTGGTGTGGTGATGGTGTGGTGGTGTGGTGATGGTGTGGTAGTGGTGGTGTGGTGATGGTTGGCTTTGGGGTTGGGGCGGTGGTGATTAATTGCAATAATAATTAATAATAATAATAATAATAATAATAATAATAATAATAATAATACACACACACACACACACACAACACACACACACACACACACACACACACACACACACACACACACACACACACACACACACACACACACACACACACACACACACGAATCAACACCAAGACAGTCAAATTAACAGAAAAATAAAGAAACAGAAACACAGACTCAAACAGACATAGAAACAAGCAAACAAACCCGACGCAACACGTTCACAGTACACGTTAGTAAACAATATGTAAGTAAGACCCTTTCTGGCTTGGCTTGGCTCTCTGGGCTGACGCTGATTTGTGATCCCGTGGGCGAAGAGGAAGGTTGTAAACAGAAGCTGTCCACTAGATATCTACTGCGCCAACGCCTGGGGAGAGAAGACCAGTGCTAGGATATCTGGCCCACGGCTGTCCTAAATGCTTACAATCTCTCTCCACCATCACTCAGGCTACGACACAAAGATGGGTTCCAGGTAGTTAGACTTAAGTTAGCTTTAAGGATAGTTTGGTCAGTTTCTGCTGGGTTAGGTTAGGTTAGATTAGGGGAAGATTAGTTTACGGTACGTTAGGTTAAGTCAGTTTACGTTTGGTTTGGTTTAAGTTACGAATCTTTAGTTTGTGTGTTTTTATGTTATTTTGGGGATGGATAGGTTAGGTTTGGTTAGGTTAGGTTTGGTTAGGTTAGGTTAGGTTAGGTTAGGTTAGGTTAGGTTACGAATTGGAACTAAAGTCAACACGTTAAAACTTACACTTAACACTAATTACTAACACACACACACACACACACACACACACACACACACACACACACACACACACACACTGCACCATAGTTCAGGGAAGAAGATGATGGTAATTTATGGTCTGTGTTTGTGTTTACTGGAGAGAGAGACGCATAATGTGACGCGCTACCCGAGGAGGGGAAGAAGGAGAAGATGAGGAGGAGGAGGAGGAGGGGGAAGAGGAGGAGGAGGAGGGGGAAGAGGAGGAAGAAGGAGAAGATGAGGAGGAGGAGGGGGAAGAGGAGGAAGAAGGAGAAGATGAGGAGGAAGGCAGATTAATAACCCGTATATATGACAGAAAAAATGAAGAAGAGTAACAACAACAACAACAACAACAACAACAACGTCAATAAGAACAACAAAAACAAGAACAACAAAAACAAAAGCAACAACAGCACTAAGAACAACAACAACAACAATTAGAACAAAAACAACAACAACAACAACAACAACAACAGCACTCAGAACAACAACAATGAGAACACAAACAGCAACAACAACAATCAGAAGAACAACAACAACAGCACACCAGAACAACAACAATAACAACAACAACAACAACAACAACAACAACAGCACTCAGAACAACAACAAGAACAACAATCAGAACAAAACAATAACAACAACAACATCAAAAGCAACAACAGCCCTCAGAACAACAACAGCAGTAATTAGAACAAAAACAAGAAGATGAACAACTACAGCAAGAACAGCAGTAATAAGAACAAAAACAAGAACAAGAACAACAGGCAGGAGAAGAAGAGGAGGAAGAAGAAGAAGAAGAAGAAGAGAAGAAGAAGAAGAAGAGGAGAAGAAGAAGAAGAAGAGAACAAGAGAAGAGAATAAGAAGAGAAGAAGAAGAGAAGAAGAAGAAGAGAAGAAGAAGAAGAAGAAGAAGAAGAAGAAGAAGAAGAAGAGAACAAGAGAACAAGAGAAGAGAAGAAGAAGAAGAAGAGAAGAAGAAGAAGAGAAGAAGAAGAAGAAGAAGAAGAGAAGAAGAAGAAGAAGATTGTTACTGACTCACTGTTCCCACCATGATAGAAGTGAGTCATCTTTCTCATATTTCCAAAGTGAGACATCTTTCTGTCTCCCTTATCTCTCTCACTGTCTCATCTCTACGTCACTCTTATCTGTGTCTCAGTCAAGATGTGAGAGACAACCTAACTCTCTATCTCACTGCATCAATGATTTAAAGATGGATTCTCAAAGGTTCGACATTTTTCTCTTTCTATCTTTCTATCTCTCATCTCCTCTTTCCTCTTGGTCTCTCTTGCCTCTTCTCATTATTCCTCTGTTTATCACCCGAATGAGTCTTTTTTTTTTTTATTCCTTTTTTTAACATAATTCTCATTTTCTTTCGTCTTTTCCTTGAGATATATATTTTTTCTCATTCCCGCTTTCTGTTGCGTCTTGACTGAAGGTTAACTATTGTGTTTTTAAAATCCCATTGTGTTATGGATGATGTTTTATAAAGGAGAGGTTAGTTTTTTTTTATATTTTGCTCTTGAATACTTGTGTTTCGGCAATTACAGTCAAGGTTGGGTTTTATTTGTTGTTTTTTTTTTTTGTCGTGTATTTATTTGTTTTTGTTTTTGTAATATATTATTGTGATTTTTTTTGTCTTGTAAATATGTTATTTTTTTTTTTTTTTTTTTTTTTTTTTTAGTTTGTTGTTGATTTTCAAATTTTGTATATATTTATTTTTTGTTGTTTTTGTTTGTACTTTTTTTTGGGTAGTTTTCTCTCTCTCTCTCTCTCTCTCTCTCTCTCTCTCTCTCTCTCTCTCTCCTACAGACAATCGTGATTCAGCACCTACTAAGACTCCCCCGTTAATCGCTCTGAGATTCGCTTCAGTGAGTAAACCCGAAGACTCACAGCCTCTCATAACAGTCTTATCTGCCTGCCCAGGGCCTCTTAAATACCCTTCACCCCCTCCTTCAGGATATAAAGACCACCCCCCCCCCCTTCCTCCCTCCCTCCCCCCTCGGGCACTACCACCTCCATGACACCCCCCACTCTTATTAGATTTAAGACCCCATCTTCATGACACACACACACTCTTTATGAAGCAGTTTAAAAGACCCATATAACCACTCATACCTTGAAGACGAATTCGAGACCTCTTACAGACCTCTTCAAGACCTCTCGGCCACACCCAAGACGTTGTTAAAGAGGATCAGAGAGGACCTCTTTATTCTCTCTTGGTGGGGATTTTTAAGGCACGTTTTCCTTCTTCCTTCCTTTATCTTCTTCTCTGTCTTCTTCATTTATTTCCTCCATTTATACCTTCCTTCCTTTATCTTCTTCTCTGTCTTCTTCATCTATTTCCTCCTTTTATACCTTCCTTCCTTCTTCCTCCCTCACCTCCCCCCTTCATCCTGTTCCTTATCTCTTACCCTTTTCCTTCCCTCCTCCGTCATTCTCTTCTTCTTTGTCTCCCTTTCCTATTCCTTCCCGTTTTCACTATCATTCTACCTGCTTCCTGCTCCCCCTCCATCCCTCTTTCCTTCCTTCCTCCTCCTTCCCTTCCTCCCTCTCCTCTCTCTCAACCTCCTTCCCTCTGGCGCAAAATAGTGACCACAGCGGTATAGTGACCACAGTGGTATAGTGACCACAACAGTATAGTGACCACAGCGGTATAGTGACCACAGCGGTATAGTGACCACAGCGGTATAGTGACCACAGCAGTATAGTGACCACAACAGTATAGTGACCACAGCAGTATAGTGACCACAGCGGTATAGTGACAACAGCAGTATAGTGACCACAGCAGTATAGTGACCACAGCAGTATAGTGACCACAACAGTATAGTGACCACAACAGTATAGTGACCACAACAGTATAGTGACCACAACAGTATAGTGACCACAACAGTATAGTGACCACAGCAGTATAGTGACCACAGCAGTATAGTGACCACAACAGTATAGTGACCACAACAGTATAGTGACCACAACAGTATAGTGACCACAACAGTATAGTGACCACAGGTAAAGATTCTCTATTATCATATTCAGAACAAGTGACAGGAGGAGCCGATGACGTCTTAAACTGTCTTTGTCTTTCTCCTCCTCCTCCTTCCCCTCCCCCTCCTTCTCCTCCTCCTCCTTTCCTTCCCCTCCTCCTCCTCCTCCTCCTCCTCTACCCCCTCCTCCTCCTTCCTCTCCTCCTCCTCTTCTTCCTTAATAGCATCTTAAGAGCGATTTTTATCTCCTCTTTGAGACTCCTTCCTCCTTGTTGTTGTTGTTGTTGTTGTTGTTGTTGTTCTTCTTCTTCTTCTTCTGAGAGAGCGTGAGGAAGGTTGGAAGAGGGTGGGAGAGGTTGGAAGAGGGTGGGAGAGGTTGGAAGAGGGTAGGAGAGGATGGAAGAGGGTGGGAGTGGTTGGAAGAGGGTGGGAGAGGTTGGAAGAGGGTGGGAGAGGTTGGAAGAGGGTGGGAGTGGTTGGAAGAGGGTGGGAGAGGTAGGAAGAGGGTGGGAGAGGTTGGAAGAGGGTGGGAGAGGTAGGAAGAGGGTGGGAGTGGTTGGAAGAGGGTGGGAGAGGTTGGAAGAGGGTGGGAGAGGTTGGAAGAGGGTGGGAGAGGATGGAAGAGGGTGGGAGAGGATGGAAGAGGGTGGGAGTGGTTGGAAGAGGGTGGGAGAGGTTGGAAGAGGGTGGGAGAGGTTGGAAGAGGGTGGGAGTGGTTGGAAGAGGGTGGGAGAGGTTGGAAGAGGGTGGGAGAGGTTGGAAGAGGGTGGGAGAGGTTGGAAGAGGGTGGGAGAGGTTGGAAGAGGGTAGGAGAGGATGGAAGAGGGTGGGAGTGGTTGGAAGAGGGTGGGAGAGGTTGGAAGAGGGTGGGAGAGGTTGGAAGAGGGTGGGAGTGGTTGGAAGAGGGTGGGAGAGGTAGGAAGAGGGTGGGAGAGGTTGGAAGAGGGTGGGAGAGGTAGGAAGAGGGTGGGAGTGGTTGGAAGAGGGTGGGAGAGGTTGGAAGAGGGTGGGAGAGGTTGGAAGAGGGTGGGAGAGGTTGGAAGAGGGTGGGAGTGGTTGGAAGAGGGTGGGAGAGGTTGGAAGAGGGTGGGAGAGGTTGGAAGAGGGTGGGAGAGGTTGGAAGAGGGTGGGAGAGGTTGGAAGAGGGTGGGAGAGGTTGGAAGAGGGTGGGAGAGGTTGGAAGAGGGTGGGGGAGGTTGGAAGAGGGTGGGAGAGGTTGGAAGAGGGTGGGAGAGGTTGAAAGAGGGTGGGAGAGGTTGGAAGAGGGTGGGAGAGGATGGAAGAGGGTGGGAGAGGATGGAAAAGGGTGGGAGAGGTTGGAAGAGGGTGGGAGTGGTTGGAAGAGGGTGGGAGAGGTTGGAAGAGGGTGGGAGTGGTTGGAAGAGGGTGGGAGAGGTTGGAAGAGGGTGGGAGAGGTTGGAAGAGGGTGGGAGAGGTTGGAAGAGGGTGGGAGAGGATGGAAGAGGGTGGGAGAGGTAGGAAGAGGGTGGGAGAGGGTGGGAGAGGGTGGGAGAGGTTGGAAGAGGGTGGGAGAGGTTGGGAGAGGATGGGAGAGGGTGGGAGAGGTTGGGAGAGGTTGGAAGAGGGTGGGAGAGGTTGGAAGAGGGTGGGAGAGGTTGGAAGAGGGTGGGAGAGGATGGAAGAGGGTGGGAGAGGTTGGAAGAGGGTGGGAGAGGTTGGAAGAGGGTGGGAGAGGTTGGAAGAGGGTGGGAGAGGGTGGGAGAGGGTGGGAGAGAGGAAGCGAAACATGATTCCTCTAACTTATTTAGATTCGAGAAAGGAATTAATTCTCGTGATTTTTCTTGTTGGTTGAGCTTTCTCTCTCTCTCTCTCTCTCTCTCTCTCTCTCTCTCTCTCTCTCACACACACACACACACACACACCCAAACACGCAAACGCACACACGCACTCAGTAAGCCAGCAAGCCTCAAGGTTTCCCCGTAGCAAATGGCCGCCCTTATCTCGCTCAGACTAAATTATGAACGAATAAAAGTCGGGCCGGAAGCCTCCAGTACGAGGTTGCCAGAGGGTTTCACTACAATCCTCTTACTGGTTTGTTTGGTCCAGGAAAATAGCTTCTTCCTCTATCGACATTGCAAGAAGTAAACCGCTGCAATATCCGGAGTTTCCTTATGCCGATGATATTAATATTGCAAGGAGAGTAAAGCTTAGTTATATTTATGGTTATTGCAAATAGAAACCTTTTGCAAATTGTGGTTGGGTTAACTTGAACCGTATTTATGGGTCTTGCAATGTTTAGAGTTAATTGGGTCTTCTTATCGATATTGCAAAGAAAAACCCACTGCAGTCTCTTCATTTAGTGTTTATATTGCATTAGATGAAATAAATGCAACAAAATTGGGTTTTCTTGGGTATTGTAAGAAAGACACTAGTGCAATCATCACTAGTTTACAGATAATAATTGACCACATTCTTCCTCTCAGGCTGTTGTGGTTACGGAGGTGAGTTTGCATATCAGTGTATTGTAACATAGAAATGCAGTATGACCTCTCTCTCTCTCTCTCTCTCTCTCTCTCTCTCTCTCTCTCTCTCTCTCTCTCTCTCTCTCTCTCTCTCTCTCTCTCTCTCTCTCTCTCTCTCTCTCCCCCCACCAACTATTCCCCCTTCAACTATCTCCTCCATCAAACATATTCCCCCCACCAACCATCTCCCCCACCAACTACCTCTACCAACCATCTCCCCCACCAACTACCCCCATCAAATACCCCATCAACCATCCCCCGCCAACTACCCCCGCCAACCACTTCCCCCATCAACTACCCCCACCAACCCCCCCCCACCCCCACCATCCATCTCTCTCCCCCTCCCCTCGCAGTAAAAGATCGTAACTTAAGCTTCCTCCCTGAGACTTAAGTGTTGGACAGCTAAGTTAAGGCGCCTTACATCACTTAGCTGAGATACGTGTAGCTTTAGCTGAGACTCTGACCCATTGCATGTATGTGAGGGAATGATGATTAAAGTTAGGTTTATTCTCTCTCTCTCTCTCTCTCTCTCTCTCTCTCTCTCTCTCTCTCTATCATCATCATCATCATCACCATCACCATCATCATCATCATCATCATCATCACCACCATCATCATCATCACCATCACCATCATCATCATCATCACCATCACCATCATCATCATCATCACCATCACCATCATTATCATCATCATCATCATCATCACCACCATCATCACCATCACCATCATCATCATCACCATCACCATCATCATCATCATCATCATCATCACCATCACCATCATCACCATCATCACCATCATCACCGTGCTGGATCTTGTATTAACTTACAACTCAGAGTTTAATACAGTTTGGTCAGTGTTACAACGAGAGAGACCGAGTGTGTGCTGGGGGCTGTGTTGGGGGCTGTGTTGGGGGTGTTGAAGGCTGTGTTGGGGGTGTTGGGGACTGTTGGGGGCTGTGTTGGGGGGTGTTGGGGGCTGTGTTGGGGGTGGTGTTGGGGGGTGTTGAGGGCTGTGTTGGGGCGTGTTGAGGGCTGTGTTGGGGGTTGTGTTGGGGGCGTTTGAGGGCGTGTTGAGGGCTGTGTTGGGGGCTGTTGGGGGCTGTGTAAGGGGCTGTGATGGGTATTGGGTAAGTGTAGTGGATATTATTATTATTTTCTACCTTCTTCTTCTTCTTCTTCTTCTTCTTCTTCTTCTTCTTCTTCTTCTTCTTCTTCTTCTTCTTCTTCCTCTTCTTCGTCTTCTTCTTCTTCTTCGTCTTCTTCTTCTTCTTCTTCTTCTTCTTCTTCTTCTTCTTCTTCTTCTTCTTCTTCACTATCAGGACAGGCCACGAGACACATGGGTCACTCCTTTACAACACAGGATTTCCGGTCTATTTCTGGGCCAGCCAATGAAAATCCCAGGTAGTTTTTGAAGCTATTTTTCATTGGGTGGACGATGAGCTGTCCGCTGTCCAGACTTGTTACAGTGAGGCTGGCCTTGTGGAGGGGAGAGGTGGGAGGGGGTGAGGTGGGAGTGATGGGATTGGTTAAAGTTTGTTCTGTGTGTGTGTGTGTGTGTGTGTGTGTGTGTGTGTGTGTGTGTCTGTCTGGTCTGTCTGTGTTACTCTTTTAACTAAATACTTAAAAAATTAATTAAAAAGGTTAATTTAAGTATTTCTTCAGAGCGGAATTTTTGTAATTTTGTCTTTGAAAAGTATTCTGTTTTAAGGACACACACACACACACACACACACACACACACACACACACACACACACACACACACACACACACACACACACTCAATGTCTGTTAATGGTATATAAAGTCAGAAAACTTTCACCATACACGAAGAAAAAAATAGCTTCTAAAATGAATGTGTTTTAATAGTCCACAAACATGAGACTATGAAGAAAAAAAACACGAAAAACACACAAACACGAAGAACCAGAACTTGTAGTGAACGGGTCATTATCTTCCCAAGTGGGGTTTAATAACTTGAAGGGTAATTAACACTTAAAACGTATTGCTAAAATAATATGTTTTTCACCTAGGTTCCTGAGTCGTCATGTTGAGGATGTTGTTGTTGTTGTTGTTGTTGTTGTTGTTGTTGTTGTTGTTGTTGTTGTTGTTGGGCCATACATTAGTTGTTGTTGTTGTTGTTGTTGTTGTTGTTGTTGTGGGCCATACATTAGTTGTTGTTGTTGTTGTTGTGGGCCAAACATTAGTTGTTGTTGTTGTTGTTGTTGTTGGGCCATACATTAGTTGTTGTTGTTGTTGTTGTTGTTGTTGTTGTTGTTGTTGTTG
>CAUDMG010003056.1:202500-222500 GCA_958450375.1 Homarus gammarus | reverse complement strand
GCAGGTGTGAGTTAGTGGTGCAGGTGTGAGTTAGTGGTGCAGGTGTGAGTTAGTGGTGCAGGTGTGAGTTAGTGGTACAGGTGTGAGTTAGTGGTACAGGTGTGTTAGTGGCGCAGGTATGAGTTAGTGGTACAGGTGTGAGTTAGTGGTGCAGGTGTGAGTTAGTGACGTAGGTGTGAGTTAGTGGTGCAGGTGTGAGTTAGTGGTGCAGGTGTGAGTTAGTGGTACAGGTGTGAGTTAGTGGTGCAGGTGTGAGTTAGTGGTGCAGGTGTGAGTTAATGACGCAGGTGTGAGTTAGTGGTGCAGGTGTGAGTTAGTGGTGCAGGTGTGAGTTAGTGGTGCAGGTGTGAGTTAGTGGTGCAGGTGTGAGTTAGTGGTGCAGGTGTGAGTTAGTGGTGCAGGTGTGAGTTAGTGGTACAGGTGTGAGTTAATGGTGCAGGTGTGTTAGTGGCGCAGGTATGAGTTAGTGGTACAGGTGTGAGTTAATGGTGCAGGTGTGTTAGTGGCGCAGGTATGAGTTAGTGGTACAGGTGTGAGTTAGTGGTGCATGTGTGTTAGTGGCGCAGGTATGAGTTAGTGGCGCAGGTGTGAGTTAGTGGTACAGGTGTGAGTTAGTGGTGCAGGTGTGAGTTAGTGACGTAGGTGTGAGTTAGTGACGTAGGTGTGAGTTAGTGATATAAGTGTGAGTTAGTGGTGCAGGTGTGAGGGTGGTGGTAGTGGTGTTGGGAGGACAATATTGAACAATATCTCAGACGAACTGTACCAAAGTTTCTAAACTACCCAGCCAGCCACCCACCCAGCCACACACCCAGCCACACACCCAGCCACCCTCCCAGCCACCCTCCCGGCCACTCACCCAGTCAGCCACCCAGCCATCCTCCCAGCCACCCTCTCAGCCACCCTCCCGGCCACCCAGCAACCTTCCCAGCCACCCTCCCAGTTATCAACCCAGTCATCCACCCACCCACCCACCCACCCACTCAGTCAGACCACCCAGCCACCCTCCCACCTACCCACCCAGTCAGCCACCCAGCCACCCTCCCAGCCACCCACCCAACCAGTCACCCACACAGTCACCCAGTCGGCCACCCAGTCATAGAACTTCCCAGTCAGACAACCACCCAGCACACAGCCACCCAGTCAGTCAGTCATTCAACCAATCAGCCAGCCAGTCAGCCAGTCAGCCAGCCAGCCAGCCAGTCAGCCAGTCAGCCAGTCAGCCAGCCAGCCAGTCAGCCAGTCAGCCAGCGACGTCACCACAAACAAACTTGCCTCTCAAACATCTCTAATTAAGACCATATTGTTGTTGGTGGTGGTGGTGGTAGTGGTGGTAGTGGTGGTGGTGGTAGTAGTGGTGATAGTGGTAGTGGTGGTAGTAGTGGTGATAGTGGTGGTGGTGGTAGTAGTGGTGATGGTGGTGGTGGTGGGAGTAGTGGTGGTGGTGGTAGTAGTTGTGATGGTGGTAGTCTTGGTGATGGTGGTGATGGTGGGAGTAATGGTGATGGTGGTGGTGGTGGTAGTAGTGGTGATGGTGGTGATGGTGGGAGTAGTGGTGATGGTGGTAGTATTGTTGATAGTTTTGGTGGTGGTAGCAGTGGTGATGGTGGTGGTGGTGGGAATAGTGGTGGTGGTGGTAGTAGTGGTGATGGTGGTAGTGGTGGTGATGGTGGTGATAGTGGGAGTAGTGGTGATGGTGGTGGTGGTGGTAGTAGTGGTGATGGTGGGAGTAGTGGTGATGGTGGTGATGGTGGGAGTAGTGGTGATGGTGGTGATGGTGGTAGTAGTGGTGGTGGCGTTAGTGGTGTTAGTGGCAGCGTACACATGAAACAAACTCCTTCACCTGGTTTAAGACTCCACCAGTTAGTCAGTAAGTAAAGGTCCCAGAGGCTTGACGGGTACACTAAGTCCTCAGTACCCAAGGTCGCCGGCACTGTATTCGACCGCCTTCACTTCCCCCAACTGCAAAGTCAGGTACCTATTCACAGCTGGGTAGACTGTGGGTGCTTTGGGCGCGAACTAGTGGCCTTTAGGACGGGTGGTAAGGTTGCACCCACTCGGCCACCGCTCATATTTACGTAAATAATAATGTCAGTATTTGTTTAGGGAATATAATATTTATTCCCTGTAATATCTAATGGATCCTGATATATTATTATTGGCTGAGGGAAAATTTCTTTATTTTATTAACGAAATAAATAAACTTAATTGAAGAAAAATTCATTCCATAGAAAAGAAACAAAATAGTATTGTTCATGGCTGCTGCCTCAGGTGGCGGGGGATATATTCATCCCGGGAAATATATATTATATACTGCTGCTGCTGCTGCTGCCCGGGAAAAATATACTTCATATTTTTTTTCTAAATGATTTTTTCTGTACAAAAAATATTTTATTTATATTTAGACTAGAAATTATGTTTTATAGTAGAAGGAAAATATACTCCATAATTTTTCTAAATTATTGTTTTTATCAAATAATATATTTTAGATCAGAAAGTTTAAAGGCTTTTACGGACACAAACTTGGTAAGACAGAAATCACTTTATTCCAGGGATAAAACCCACCACTTTTAATTTATAATTGTACCTTACATTCATTGGAGAAACAAAAAACGTACATAAATTAAATCAGAATTTGCATTTTTTTCCCCAAAGATATATTTTCCATAAAGGTTTTACCCAGAAAATATTGTTCATCATAAAAGATTCTCCTGAAAGACGTAGACTAAAAAAAGTGACACATCAAATTTATTTCTTCGTTGAGCCAAAAAAAAAAGTCAGTAGCCAAAAAACAATCCAGTTTATCGTCGGATTTTATTTTGGGTTTAAATAAATTTCGTTACTAAGTGGAAAAAGAATTAATACCATCGCAACTTAACATAAATTACAGTTAATTGAGAATAAACAAACAATCTTTACAGGTGTAATGAACTGAAATATTCCCGTTGGAGGGGAAAAAACTGTTTATTCCACCGGGAGTTTATTCCTTAAGTCGACCTGGTCTATTTCTTCCCATTTGTGTGTGTAGCTATGAGGGGGAAGAGGGGGGAGGAGGGGGAGGAGGGGACGTGTGGAGGGGGAGGAGGGGGAGGGGGGAGACGTAAGGAGAGGGAGGGTGAGGGGGGAGACGTGAGGAGAGGGAGGGTGAGGGGGGAGGCGTGAGGAGAGGGAGGGTGAGGGGGAGACATGAGGAGACGGGGGGTGAGGGGGGAGGTGAGAGGAGACGGGGGTGAGGGGGGAGGTGTGAGGAGACGGGGGGGGGGGTGAAGGGGGAGGTGTGAGGAGAGGGAGGGGTGAGGGGGTGGGAGGGAGAGCAGAAGTAATTAGCATATTGGCAGGTATCTGGAAGGAATAATTAGACAGGTGAACTGAGTCAAGCCGGGGAGGCAGGGAACAAGCCAGCCAGCCTGTCACCCAGCCAGCCAGCCTGTCACCCAGCCAGCCTGTCACCTAACCAGTCAGCCTGTCACTCAGCCAGCCTGTCACCTAACTAGCCAGCCTGTCACCTAACCAGGCAGCCTGTCACCCAGCCAGCCTGTCACCCAACCAGTCAGCCTGTCACCCAACCAGCCTGTCACCCAACCAGTCAGCCTGTCACTCAGCCATCTTGACAGTCAGCCAGCCAGTCTATCTGTTGTAGTTTACGAGAGAGAGAGAGAGAGAGAGAGAGAGAGAGAGAGAGAGAGAGAGAGAGAGAGAGAGAGAGAGAGAGAGAGAGAGAGAGAGAGAGAGCGTGTTTACATATACGAATGTTTGAGAAGAAGAAGAAAAAAAAGGGATTTTTTTCTCGGGAGTTCAGAGTTTAATTACCTCAGCGCTCACTCCTGCCTGTTACCTAGTGAACGCACCTGGTCCTGAGTGGGAGGAGAGTCTTAGTGTAGTATTGACGCCATTTTGGAAACCTTTGTTGTTGTGTAGCCATTTAGGTGCGTCCTGGGTAGTCCATTGGGGTCCAGTGTGGTTCAGGGTGGTCCAGTGTGGTAAAGAGTGGTCCAGTGTGGTAAAGAGTGGTCCAATGTGGTCCAGTGTGGTTCAGGGTGGTCCAGTGTGGTCCAATGTGGTCCAGTGTGGTAAAGAGTGGTCCAATGTGGTCCAGTGTGGTTCAAGGTGGTCCAGTGTGGTAAAGAGTGGTCCAGTGTGGTTCAGGGTGGTCCAGTGTGGTAAAGAGTGGTCCAGTGTGGTAAAGAGTGGTCCAGTGTGGTCCAGTGTGGTAAAGAGTGGTCCAGTGTGGTAAAGAGTGGTCCAATGTGGTCCAGTGTGGTTCAGGGTGGTCCAGTGTGGTAAAGAGTGGTCCAATGTGGTCCAGGGTGGTTCAGGGTGGTCCAGTGTGGTAAAGAGTGGTCCAATGTGGTCCAGGGTGGTTTCTTGTGGTTCGGGATGGTTCAGGATAGATCAAGTGTGGTTCCTGGATAACCTAATTTGGTCCAGAAGAACCCAGGGGGGGGGGTCTAGGAGGGTCCAGGGTGGTCCATGGTTATTCCTGGGTTAATCCAACGTGGTCCAGAAGGGTCCAAGGGGGGGGGGGGGGGGTCCAGGGTCCGGGTCCTGGTAAGTGTTGTGTCGTAATGATTTCTAAAAGCACAGGGTATCCGGCCACCTGACCCAGCCTCCTGTGCTCTCTCTCTCTCTCTCTCTCTCTCTCTCTCTCTCTCTCTCTCTCAAGAACTTAAATGCCCTAATCAAGCAAAGGGTGGGGGGTGGGGGGTGGGGGTGGGGGTGGGCGTGGGGGGGGGGGGTTGAAACCTTAACAACTAGGTATAATTAATTACTATAATAACAATATTCTCGTTGTTATATAATCACTAGTTGGAAGAGACAGAATTATAGTTAGTAAGTAGTCCCCCTGTCTCCTTCATTGACGCCCCTGTCAACGTGGGAACTGATGCTGGCTCTAATTAACACAGCTAGATGGACAGGTAAAGTACAGGTGGGGGTGGAAGAGGAGGAGGAAGAGGAGGAGGAGGAGGAGGAGGAGGAGGAGAGGGTGGAGGAGATAGGGAATAAAGAAGAAAATACTGTAAATAATAAAGAAGAATTTGAAAAAAGATGTAAAAATTTCACCTGAATTATTTATCGTACTGTGTTTGAGAGAGAGAGAGAGAGAGAGAGAGAGAGAGAGAGAGAGAGAGAGAGAGAGAGAGAGAGAGAGAGAGAGAGAGAGAGAGAGAGAGAGAGAGAGAGAGAGATGCGGGGAGAGGGGGGGGGGGGGTCAGAGAGGTGAAGGGAGAAATTGGGTGATGGGTAAGAGGCATAGAGGGTGATAAAAGTTAATGGTAGGTGATAACAGGTAGTAAAGGGGCCATGTGTAGGAGGAGATATGGGGAATGGGGAGAGGAAGAAGGGGGAAGGGGGAGAATGGGAGGAAGAGAGAGAGACGGAAGAATAGGGGAGAGGGGGAGAAATGACGGAAAGGAAAATATGAAGAGGAGAGACAGGAAGTGAGAGGAAAGGAAGGAACGGGAGAAAGAAGAGAAGAGAGAAGAAAGGAAGGAGAAGCAAGGGAATAAAGAGAGAAGTAAAGAAGGAGAGAGAGGAAGGGAAAACGAAAGAGAGGAGACAGAGGGGAAAGGGGATAAAGGGTGACAGGAGAGAGAGATAGGGAGACGATAAGGAGCAGGGAGAGGGAGAAGGGAGAGGAGGGGAGATATAAAGTTAGGAGATAAATAGTGGGAGGGAAGATGGGGAGAGGAGGGGAAGGGAGGGGAGGGGAGGGGAGGGGAGAGGAGGGGAGGGGAGGGGAGGGGGAGGGAAGGGAATCTTACTCTCCCCATAAATTTTGGGTAATGTCCAATTTTTCCAAGGTCGATTATACCCTCACCTCTCCCTTACTTCTCCCTCACCTCTCCCTTACTTCTCCCTCACCTCTCCCTCACCTCTCCCTTACTTCTCCCTCACCTCTCCCTCACCTCTCCCTCACCTCCCCCTCACCTCTTGCTCGTCTCCCCTTCACCTCTTGCTCGTCTCCCCCTCACCTCTTGCTCGTCTCCCCTTCACCTCTTGCTCGTCTCCCCTTCACCTCTTGCTCGTCTCCCCTTCACCTCTTGCTCGTCTCCCCCTCACCTCTTGCTCGTCTCCCCTTCACCTCTTGCTCGTCTCCCCTTCACCTCTTGCTCGTCTCCCCTTCACCTCTTGCTCGTCTCCCCCTCACCTCTTGCTCGTCTCCCCCTCACCTCTTGCTCGTCTCCCCCTCACCTCTTGCTCGTCTCCCCCTCACCTCTTGCTCGTCTCCCCTTCACCTCTTGCTCGTCTCCCCTTCACCTCTTGCTCGTCTCCCCCTCACCTCTTGCTCGTCTCCCCCTCACCTCTTGCTCGTCTCCCCTTCACCTCTTGCTCGTCTCCCCTTCACCTCTTGCTCGTCTCCCTTCACCTCTTGCTCGTCTCCCCTTCACCTCTTGCTCGTCTCCCCTTCACCTCTTGCTCGTCTCCCCCTCACCTCCTGCTCGTCTCCCCCTCACCTCTTGCTCGTCTCCCCCTCACCTCTTGCTCGTCTCCCCTTCACCTCTTGCTCGTCTCCCCTTCACCTCTTGCTCGTCTCCCCTTCACCTCTTGCTCGTCTCCCCCTCACCTCTTGCTCGTCTCCCTTCACCTCCTGCTCGTCTCCCCCTCACCTCTTGCTCGTCTCCCCCTCACCTCTTGCTCGTCTCCCCCTCACCTCTCCCATTATTCTTGTAACTTCTCCCTCACTCTCCCAGGGCCTGAGGGAGAGGGGAGAGTGAAGGCCGTGTCAGCGAGTGAGAGTAACGTCAGCAAGTGTGTCAGGAGGTGAGAGAAAAGTGAGAGGAAATGTCATCGAGTGAGGGGAAAGTGTCAGCAAGTGAAATAACCTCTCTCTCTCTCTCTCTCTCTCTCTCTCTCTCTCTCTCTCTCTCTCTCTCTCTCTCTCTCTCTCTCTCTCTCTCTCTCTCTCTCTCAGCATATATATATATATATATATATATATATATATATAATATATATATATATATATATATATATATATATATATATAATATATATATATATATATATTACAGTATCTGTTTATCAATCTACAACTTTTGTTAATAAAGATATTTCACACACACACACACACACACACACACACACACACACACACACACACACACACACACAGATAATGGAAGCCCCTCGAAATCGAGGATGGCCGGCCCAAGGGCCACCTCGGCGTGAATTTGTTTAAGGTGTAGAAGCTGTCGCCAACACAGCAACCACACCCTAAGTTAACGAGCTGCATGACCCAGTGTTTAAGGTGTAGAAGCTGTCGCCAACACAGCAACCACACCCTGAGTTAACGAGCTGCATGACTCAGTGTTTAAGGTGTAGAAGCTGTCGCCAACACAGCAACCACACACCCTGAGTTAACGAGCTGCATGACCCAGTGTTTAAGGTGTAGAAGCTGTTGCCAACACAGCAACCACACCCTGAGTTAACGAGCTGCATGACCCAGTGTTTAAGGTATAGAAGCTGTCGCCAACACAACAACCACACCCCAAGTTAACGAGTTGCACGACCCAGTGTTTAAGGTGTAGAAGCTGTCGCCAACACAACAACCACACCCCAAGTTAACGAGTTGCACGACCCAGTGTTTAAGGTGTAGAAGCTGTCGCCAACACAACAACCACACCCCAAGTTAACGAGCTGCATGACCCAGTGTTTAAGGTGTAGAAGCTGTCGCCAACACAACAACCACACCCCAAGTTAACGAGCTGCATGACTCGGTGTTTAAGGTGTAGAAGCTGTCGCCAACACAACAACCACACCGCAAGTTAACGAGTTGCATGACCCAGTGTCAAGGCATAGTCCGAGAAGACCGGACAACTCGCCAACTGCACTGGTTAACCATTACCCCGGAACACGATCCGCAAATCGATTTACATCCAGGTTCCCAATTACTGCTGGGTAGACAGAGGCAAATGGTGTAAAGAAACTTGCCCATAGTTTCACCCTGCCCGGGGATAGAACCCGGGTCCACTCGTTTGCGAAGCGAGGATGCAGCTATGAGACAGGGAGGTACTACCGCCTGGGAAGATATTGGCAGCATAATGTGTTGTCTATTGGTAGACCCTGCTGCCATATGTGACCAAGTCCCAGGTTGGTGATCTGACTTTCTGCCTCATTTACACACAACTGCAGGGTCTCAATTGTTTCTCTTACTATTGACAACACAACATATATATATATATATATATATATATATATATATATATATATATATATATATATATATATATATATATATATATATATATATATATATAGTGTATGTGGCAAGAAGTGAGGTGGAGGGAGGGGGTGAAGGGATGGAGGGAGTGAGGTGGAGGGAGGGAAGGGATGGAGGGAGTGAGGTGGAGGGAGGGGTGAAGGGATGGAGGGAGTGAGGTGGAGGGAGGGGGTGAAGGGATGGAGGGAGTGAGGTGGAGGGAGGGGCTGAAGGGATGGAGGGAGTGAGGTGGAGGGAGGGAGGGAAGTAGGTGGACAGTTAGTATGATGGATGTCGTCTTTCCCTCTTGCTATTTGGATGATAAGTTGCCTCGGACACCTTGATAGGATGGAGGGAGAGGTGGAGAAAGTGTGGAAGGTAAGAGGTGAGAGAGAGAGAGAGAGAGAGAGAGAGAGAGAGAGAGAGAGAGAGAGCGAGAGAGACCCCATCACACCTACCTAGAGAGAGAGAGAGAGAGAGAGAGAGAGAGAGAGAGAGAGAGAGACCCCATCACACCTACCTAGAGAGAGAGAGAGAGAGAGAGAGAGAGAGAGAGAGACCCCATCACACCTACCTACCACACCTGGGTTTGTTTAATTACCTCGCCACCTCTACATATATACGTAACTTCATAAAGCAGTAGTCACACTAATTACAGTAATACTCATGTGATTAATATTTTATAGCCAAGGTGTCTTAATTACGGTACTCTGGCCTAATTATATATTTCATGTGTGTGTGTGTGTGTGTGTGTGTGTGTGTGTGTGTGTGTGTGTGTGTGTGTGTGTGTGTGTGTGTTTTATTTGTGCACCTCCACACACACACACACACACACACACACACACACACACACACACACTCATTAAAACAGACATATTAAGCCCTTGACTTAACGAGGAAAAAATATTCACTAAAATATACACGAAATTTATTTCCATACAACTAATTAAACTTGATAGAAATTAATTATACTTCCCAGTCCAGTAGCCACTTGAGCTGAAAGACCCATTACGTAATATATATGTATGATAATTACGATGTTATTAGCCACTAAGACGAGTATGATTATTGTTGGTTATGACCTATAATGCTTTTGTTTGCAACTTTTGTTATAGAATGGCTAATAATTATACCTTGTAGAGTTATATATTTAATGATTGATTGACAAAGTAAGAGTTATATATATCTATTTAATAATACTTTTTATTATTATTATTATTATTATTATTATTATTATTATTATTATTATTATTATTATTATTATTATTATTATTATTACTCTATAATGCCTATAATATGGCAAGACATTGAGGTTAATATATAATTACTACTCAGTTATAATACTAATTTACTCTCACATTTAAATAAATAAATTCTTCTCCACTTGACACAATAAACGATTCAGCACATAAGAATTATACTTATCACTCTATATTACTTTAATATCCCTATAGTTAAAACGTAATATATAATCACTTTATAATTATAATGCTCACCTTTTACTACGATTATACAACTTGACGATTCTTCTCCAACGATTCAGCACAAGGCATATAATTAGTCTCTATAATACTTTAATGATTATCAGTCTCTTTGGCAACTTTAATAATACTAGACCTGGTGCTTAATGGCTGTCTATTATTACATATAAGGCCTCGAGACAAGCAATTACTTGAGGTCATTATTCTTGTGTATGTAATTAGAGAACCGACTTCTGACTAACTCACTGCTGACTGTGTACTGGTGGTGAGGAGGGGGGGGTGGGGTGGGTGGGGGGATGGAGGGGGAAAGGGAGGGAAGAAAGAAGGAAGGGGGGATGGGAGGGAGGGAGGAGGAGGAATGGGAAAGGGAAGATGGAAGAAGGGGCAGGAAGGGAACGCAGGAAAAGAGAGTGATGGAAAGGAAGGGGAAGTAGGAAAAGAGGAAGGGAGAAAAGGGGGAGTGAGGGAAGAAAGATAATTATAGAGAGAGAGAGAGAGAGAGAGAGAGAGAGAGAGAGAGAGAGAGAGAGAGAGAGAGAGGTTCCATCTATCTATCTATCTATTTATCTCTATCTATCTGCTTGTCTGTCTGTCTGTATGTATGTATGTATGTATGTATGTATGTATGTATGTATGTATGTATGTATGTATTGTATGTATGTAATAAGTGGAATGTAATGCACACGTCCTAGTAGAAATGTTCTGGTACCCAAGATTTTAATTCAGATCACTAACTCTCTCTCTCTCTCTCTCTCTCTCTCTCTCTCTCTCTCTCTCTCTCTCTCTTGTTTATTGGATGAATTGCTCGCAGGTTTTTCACTTCTTCTTCCACTAGAGAATTATTTTGCTTTCATGTCGTATTTTTTTTTTTAGTTTATGTGAGAATCAAGTTTTCTGGTGGTGAGAAATTCGTGTTGGCCTCCTCGTGTTTCTGCGGCTGTTGGCGGATCTGTATAGTTTAGACATTTTTATCTTCCTTGTTCCCTATGGCTCATAATCCTTTTGAGTACGATGTCTTGACCCCTTGAGTACGGTGTTTTAACCCTTGAGTGCGGTGTCTTGACCCTTTGAGTACGATATCTGGACCCCTTGAGTACGGTGTCTTAACCCTTGAGTGCGGTGTCTTAACCCTTGAGTGCGGTGTCTTGACCCTTTGAGTACGATATCTGGACCCCTTGAATACGGTGTCTTAACCCTTGAGTGCGGTGTCTTAACCCTTGAGTGCGGTGTCTTGACCCTTTGAGTACGATATCTGGACCCCTTGAGTACGGTGTCTTAACCCTTGAGTGCGGTGTCTTAACCCCCTGAGTACGATGTCTTAACCCCTTGAGTACAATGCCTTAACTACCGTGTTCCTGTTGTCTTAGTTCTTTTTTCTTCCTAATCTTCAGCTTCATCGTCTATTGACTCGAACATTAATCACTTGAATTTTTTTAAAAGCTTAATTCTAAAACATTATAGACAGAACGCTTTTTTTTTTATTATGCTTGACGAACAGCTCATAGGCTTTTTTCTTGGTTTAATCAAGTATTATTAAAATTAGCCTGTTTTGTGTATCATATTTTTGAGAAGACACGGAGACAGCTTCTGGTGACTCGAGGCTCAACAACAGGATCTTGTCTCTTTACATTTTCTTTACGTTTTCAGACTTAACTATTTACCTGTTGTATGAGACAAAACCTCACGTGCCGTAAAGATTTGATCCAAAGAGTTTAAGACTAAATCACTGGTGTATGAAGGTGTGTTAGGATAAGGTAAATAAAAAAATTAAAAGTCTTGGCCATAAAGAACGACTGTGGCTATAAATAAAATGAGACGTCTTTCCCCCCCCAAGTGTAAAATAACTCAAGACGACAAGAACGACATCCTCCCCGCCTCGCTCCTGCCCGTCGTCTGTCGGCTAGAAAAGGTAGAGAAGAGTTGTAGGAGGCGGAAGGAAGGCGGGTTATGGCGTTAAGCTTTTTCCTGGGGAACCTTACGGGCGAGGCGGACCACTTTATAGCCAGACGACGATCATGCTGGCAAGGCTGCAATGTTTGTTTATGTGAGGGGATGCGACACCATTCCTTCTTTGTCGCGTTTTTGTACGTCCATGAGAGAGAGAGAGAGAGAGAGAGAGAGAGAGAGAGAGAGAGAGAGAGAGAGAGAGAGAGAGAGAGAGAGAGAGAGAGAGTAAAGTTTTGGCCCTATTCGTCGCAAAGGTATTTTGTCGTCTTGTAATTGTCGTCAAGAAATGTATATCTTTTCCAGGGTAATATTTGTCGTGTCTTGAGCTGAGTGTTGCCGAAGAGAGTTTGTCATAAGAATAAAAAGTGGAAGTTTTTAAAGCCGTTTTATTGGATCAGCTGAAGATTAGCCCCCAGCTTATTCATCGGGGGATTGAACACCCTAACCCTCTAGCGTTAGGTTAGGTTAGGTTAGGTTAGCTCAGGTTAGTTTAGGTTAAATTAGGATAGGTTTCTTAAGGTTAGGTTAGCTTAGGTTAGTTTAGGTTAAATTAGGATAGGTTACTTTAGGTTAGGTTAGGTTAGGATAGGTTACTTTAGGTTAGGTTAAATTAGGATAGGTTACTTTAGGTTAGGTTAGGTTAGGATAGGTTACTTTTGGTTAGGTTAGGTTAGGATAGGTTACTTTAGGTTAGGTTAGGTTAGGATAGGTTACTTAAGGTAAGGGTGGTTTATCTAAAGGTTAAGTAAGCTAAGCTGTCTAAAATTCACGTAATCCATTTCATTTTTTTTTTAATATCTGTAAGTATTAAATTACCTCAAAGTAAAAGCCTCCTTTGAACTCGTATGGAATATGTTAAGCGTCATCTAGCTGTCCGTATACCTGTTCCTGTCTGTCTGTCTGTCTGTCTGTCTGTCTGTTTGTCTGTCTCTCCTAATACGATCAGTCCTTTGTATTGAATTCCAATTTGATGAACCTTCAGTGGAATGTCATGTATTTCTATTTGAGTGGTTGACCTCTGACCTTCCGTGACCTTTAAAGAATGATCAGACCAACGGAAAATATCGCCGTCACATTGAAAGATTAAAGTAATGTAGTCATAAGCCTGGTTCTCTCCTGTGTAATATTTATTTATTTTTTTTTGTTTCTGTTTGTGTATTTCTCAGTTTTCTCTCTCTCTCTCTCTCTCTCTCTCTCTCTCTCTCTCTCTCTCTCTCCCCAATTATGGCCATCCTACCTCAATAGCGTGTCATTAACCAACATACATAAATACTAAACCATTTCATTCTATTTCCCCCCCGCTATTCCATCCACCCCTACTCAATTTTCTCCGTCTCAGCCAATTTTCCCCATCATACCCTATTTGCTCTGTCAATCCCACTAACACTAACTAGATTTTCCCCCACTATTGCCAATTTCCTACCCTATTTCGACAATTCCTAACCCAAATTTCACCCATTTTACCCAATTTCCTCCTATCAGATCTAGTTTTATACCTATTATTTCTTCCCCCAAACCATATTTTTTCCCCATTTTTACCCTATCTTTCCCTATTTTTCCCACAACATCACCTACTCTGCTGAGGACAATAACAGCTCGGCCTGAAGGTGACAGTGTTTGTGTCTCGAGAGATCTGTGAACGACTTGAATGCATAATTGATGTTCGCTCTTCTCTTGGGTCGTCGCGGTGGGGGGGAGGGGGGATATCGTAGGGGGGGGCAGGGGATGTCGTGGGGGCGGTGGAGGGTCGTGGTGGGGAGGCGGGGGAGGGTCGTGGTGGGGAGGCGGGGGAGGGTCGTGGTGGGGAGGCGGGAGAGGGTTGTAGTGGGGAGGCGGGGGAGGGTCGTGGTGGGGAGGCGGGAGAGGGTTGTAGTGGGGAGGCGGGGGAGGGTCGTGGTGGGGAGGCGGGGGAGGGTCGTGGTGGGGAGGCGGGGGAGGGTCGTGGTAGGGAGGCGGGGGAGGGTCGTGGTGGGGAGGCGGGGGAGGGTCGTGGTGGGGAGGCAGGGGAGGGTTGTAGTGGGGAGGCGGGGGGAGGGTCGTGGTGGGGAGGCGGGAGAGGGTCGTGGTGGGGAGGCGGGGGAGGGTCGTGGTGGGGTGGCAGGGGAGGGTTGTAGTGGGGAGGCGGGGGGAGGGTCGTGGTGGGGAGGCGGGAGAGGGTCGTGGTGGGGAGTCGGGGGGAGGGTCGTGGTGGGGTGGCGGGGGAGGGTCGTGGTGGGGAGGCGGGGGAGGGTCGTGGTGGGGAGGCGGGGGAGGGTCGTGGTGGGGAGGCGGGGGAGGGTCGTGGTGGGGAGGCGGGGGAGGGTCGTGGTGGGGAGGCGGGGGAGGATCGTGGTGGGGAGGCGGGGGAGGGTCGTGTTCGGGGACGGGAAGTGGGAAGGCGCCTGGACCTCATTTGCATACCTTCGTCTCACATGTTTATACACTTGCCAGATGTGTCGACTCCAACCGCCTGCTTTCTTCCATATTTGTCTTTCCTGTCTCTTACTACTACTACTACTACTACTACTACTACTACTACTACTACTACTACTACTACTACTACTACTACTATTATTACTGCTGTTGCTTTTTTTATTGTTATTCATCCTCCTCCTTTTCATCAAATGTATTTGAAGATATTGTTTACAAATGTACCTCAAGAATTCAATTGTAAAAATAAATGGTAAACATTTATCTTCGTAAAATATTCCGAAAGAACATTATTTATAAAAGGCTTTCAAAAAATCTCTTGACACAATATATATATATATATATATATATATATATATATATATATATATATATATATATATATATATATATATATATATATATATTATGTAAAATGGTTGTAAAAATTCTTCTTCAAGATGTAGTAGTAAACATTTATCCTTGTGAAATATTTTGGGGAAATATTTCTTGCTAGCGATCTCTCAAGATTCGCTTGTAAAATGTTTCAGGAAACATTTTTTGAACAAGTGTTTGTTTCAGAATGGCTTGATCATTTTATCTCACGTAACGCCCAGACAAACATTATTTAGATATTTGCCCTAAAGTTTAATGGTAAAAATGCTTAAGAAAACATTACAACTCCTTCTTGACCTTTAAGTTTGCCGAGGAACAATTTTACGCATTTAATTTGGCGTTTCTTCAGTAAAATACATTCAGAAACATTATTCACAATTCTCACTTCGTAAAATATTTGGGGAGACAATATATTAAATGTTGAAGTTGGCATTTCTTTAAAACACTACAATAGTAAACATTTTCTTTCCTTTCCTTCCTAATTCACAGATTGCAGACATACACGAACAATTATATATATACATGTTACTGAACAACATGACGATGTAAACATGACCTTCAGCGCCTCCTGTAGCGTGCATCACCAACCTCTCCTGTTCCGTCCCTATATATTACATCTGAAGAAGAGGAATAGAGGAGAAGGAGGAGGAATAAAATGAAGAAGAAGAATTAGAGGAGAAAGGGGAGAAGATAAATATGAATGAGTGTGTTTTAGAAAATTTTCGTTCTTGTCATATAAAACACATCTGTAAACCTTGGCAGATACGTACCCAAAATTATTTCCTATTTTTCCTTCATAGAATACATTAGAAAGCGCTCTGTCTGGCTTCCTGTAAAATAAATTCGCAAACACTATTGTATTTTGTCAAGTATAATGCATTGGATTTATTTCTTTTTGGCAGATACACAAATAAAGAATTTTCTCCAATAACGTATTTGAAAGCACTAATGTATTTGTCAGGTATAGGATTTAATATTTTTTTTGTGCAAATATACAATGATTTTTTTCTCGTTAAATGGATGCGAAAACACTCTTGTACTCAATATGTATTATAATATATTCGTTGTATTTTTTTAACTAGAGAAACTAAATCAAATGTTTCTTAATATAATATAATATCTGAGATTCGGAGAAAATCTTTTTGCATACGTTTGACAAGATGTTCCTTTACGAGTAACTCTTTTAGCAGCTGAATAACACACACACGCATCGTAAAGGGCACTGGTAAACACAACTTACTAGCTTACATTAAATTATTCTTGTAAACTAGAGAATAAACTGTCCTTACACGTTAGCAAAATAAAAAAACAATTCTTTACAAGTCGTCATGGTGTGGATACGTTGAATGTCTCGTAAAATGGACAAGTAAATATTTTTATTTTTATGTTTTATGGTAATTGTGATTAAAACATTTTCTAGATGTTTATTATTGATTTTTTTTTAAAATGTTTTCTTGTTTCAGTGTTTGTGAAATATATTGGACTATATTTGTTTAAACATATTCTAAACTATTCTCCTGTTAAAATATATTAATACATATTTATTTTTGATTGTTGGAGAATGTATTAAAAATATTCTTAGGATGTTTAGTTCAGAGATTCTCTTAGTCTTCCCAGGTAACATAAGAGCATTTTACTGTAAACATTTTCTTGAACTTTTCTCGTTAAATGCGCCAGTAAACATTTTCTCTCAGGTTCAACTGTTGGAAAAACATCACAAAAACATTCTTCAGGTATGTGGGCAACTCACAGCTCAATGAAGTATAAAGACATTCAACATTCTAACATTCTCCTAAAATCCTTTCGTTCAATAGCTCAGTAAACATTTTCTCCCTCGTTCAGCTGTTGGGAAAACATCACAAAAAAAACATTCTTCATGTATGTAGGCAACTCAGAGCTTCTCATTTCTTGGCTGAGAAATATGATAGGAAACATTCTTCCTCAGTCTCGTCTTACAAGATGAAGTGCAAGGAATGTAGAATTTAAATTGTCTTTATTCACTTGCTGTTGTTGTTGTTGTTGTTGTTGTTGTTGTTGTTGTTGTAATCCTGTAATCCCTTCACTGTACAACCTTCAGCATCTGTTTAATTTAAGGCTAGTAATCCAGTTCTTGTGATATGAAACCTGTTATTGATGTGTGTTGTAGTGAGCTGTAGCGACTGGTTTTGTGACCCCCCCATGTAGTGTTAGGATGATTAAGCTTCAAGTGAAATAAGCTGGGATGTCTAATCTTCAAGTGGTCCGGGTCATAATTCCTCTCTTGTGTGGACCACTAGAAGACACGCTGGATATTTTATCGTTACCTCGAGTACTTTCGATGGGTATTGTGCTAGCGGTCGTGGCGTACGTGTTTGTGTCGTCCGTGGCCTGAGCTTAGTGTAAACACGATAACTTATGGAGAATTAGTCGGATTTTATTGAAACTTTCCAAGAATACTGGTCACCCCAAGAGCCCAGAGGAGTTAGAAAATTGTTGATATCTGATGATTTTTTAGCCAGGATATAGAGAGTGTTCATGGATATATTGTGTGTTTGATTTACGTAAACAAAAACACACAGAATATCAAAAGACGTGACAAACACACTATCATTCTAGTGTTTACTACCGCTGTGCCACACCTTCCTTACCTGGGGAGACGGTTCATTAAAGGTTCTCATACTGTACCATCAACAGCTTCCTGCAGGTGGGGAGGCTAATTTAAATTTCCTGGTACACCTTTCATGTATTTCAAAGTGTTTCCTGAAATACACTGAAGTTACACTTAGCTCACGAGGCCAATCTTGTTCCCTTCATCAGGAGTGAGGTGGGCACAGGTGAGAGGGAGGCGAGGGTTACCTGTGATTGATTGATGAGACTATTTGGCTTATTGATATCATTTTATTTAAACACACACACACACACACACACACACACACACACACACACACACACACACACACACACACACACACACACACACTACATCATAACAGGTGTGGTGTGTGAGCCAGGCCGGGTAACACTGCCTTAATCTCAAAAACATCTTAGTCGCGTCTTTGGTTTTTCAACAACACACCAAAGTGAATCAACCTCATGTTTTACCCATCTCTCTCTCTCTCTCTCTCTCTCTCTCTCTCTCTCTCTCTCTCTCTCTCTCTCTCTCTCTCTCTCTCTCTCTCTCTCTCTCTCTATCTATCTCTCTCTCTTTGATTCTCTCCTTAAATAACTTAACCTTAGATAATCCTATTTAATCTTAACACCAACTTAACCTAATCTAATCTAACCTAAATTAAACTGGCCTAACTTAACATAGTCTAAATTAATCTTAGCCTTAACCTAACAAAAGCTAACTTAACCAAACGTAATCTAACCTAATCTAACCTAGCTTAACAAACTGTTTATATAATGGTTTCTAATGTGACGCATCGCTTAACACACGTGTCTAAAGTGAAGCCTCTGTATACAAAGGTATATAAAAGTGAAGCCTCTGTATCCAAATGTGTTTAAAGTGAAGCCTGTGCAGAGAGAGGTGTCTTAAAGTGAAGCCACAGTACACAAAGGTATATAAAAGTGAAGCCTCTGTATACACATGTGTTTAAAGTGAAGCCTGTGCAGAGAGAGGTGTCTTAAAGTGAAGCCACAGTACACAAAGGTATATAAAAGTGAAGCCTCTGTATACACATGTGTTTAAAGTGAAGCCTGTGCATAGAGAGGTGTCTTAAAGTGAAGCCACAGTACACAAAGGTATATAAAAGTGAAGCCTCTGTATACAAATGTGTTTAAAGTGAAGCCTGTGCATAGAGAGGTGTCTTAAAGTGAAGCCACAGTACACAAAGGTATCCTAGGTGACGCTGAAAACACGAGATAAACACAAGATGTCGCTCCCAATGTTTGGTGAGAGAGACTTAAAGAGAATATAGATTGTCTCCTGCCGGATACTCCTCCATCTTCGACAGTAAAACTTGCCACACGCCACCACACGTAGATACACGCCACCACATGTTCCCACACATAGTTACACGCCACCACATGTTCCTACACATAGTTACACGCCACCTCATGTTCCTACACATAGTTACACGTCACCTCATGTTCCCACACATAGTTACACGCCACCACATGTTCCCACACATAGTTACACGCCACCACATGTTCCCACACATAGTTACACGCCACCACATGATCCCTCACGTAGTTACACGCCACCACATGATCCCTCACGTAGTTACACGCCTCCACATGATCCCTCACGTAGTTACACGCCACCACATGATCCCTCACGTAGTTCCACGCCTCCACACGCCACCACATGATCCCACATTTAGTTACACGCCTCCACACGCCACCACATGATCCCACACGTAGTTACACGCCTCCACACGCCACCACATGATCCCACACGTAGTTACACGCCTCCACACGCCACCACATGATCCCACACGTAGTTACACGCCTCCACACGCCACCACATGATCCCACACGTAGTTACACGCCTCCCCACGCCACCACATGATCCCACACGTAGTTACACGCCTCCCCACGCCACCACATGATCCCACATGTAGTTACACGCCTCCACACGCCACCACATGATCCCACATGTAGTTACACGCCTCCCCACGCCACCACATGATCCCACACGTAGTTACACACCTCCAACCCGCCACAGGATCCCCACATAATTACACGCAACCACATGATCCCACATCCAAATTTAATTCCACACCACCACACGCATCACATGCCACCACACCCTATCACACACCACAACGCCACCACATTCCTCCACACGCCAACACTTGCTCTCTGGAACTCAGCTTTTAATTGTCTTTATATCATCGTATTCTAAAGTTTCTATGCCATTTTTTTTTATTGAATCTCGTATTATCAACTTTTCTTGCTAAATTGTTGACATAAGTTGCTAGATACCGCCTGAGAATATTCTAGTGTTTGTGTGTGTGTGTGTGTGAATTATTCTCTTATTGCTGTGTCTATGAATTATCAGTTTTTCTCGCTAAGTCTCCACATAAACGGAAAATTTTAATTAAATTGTCAAAAAACTAAATTCTTTAACTCGAGAGATGATACAAATAATGTCAATGTTTTCTTTATAATTTTCCTCTGAATCATTCGTTCCTTATATTTCTTTTTATTGACTATTTCTCTTGATGAAACCCACGTTAAGAGGTAAAATTATTCGGATATGCAGAAAATTCTCATTGAAAATAGTTGGTTGAGGTGGATGGTGGGGGGAGGAGATAAGATATTGCCAGGTACCGCTAGATACTATTGAATCAGACTCTTACTGTATATTTGTATCTACGTTTCTAAATGTTATAAACCCTTAAATACACTTTTATCTTGTTAAACTATTCACTTATGCAACTGGAATCAAATTAATATAGTTCTTTTAAGATGGATATCACGCGATAAAAGAAATAGTTGCCAGACAACGCCAGAAACACTTCAACAAATAACACGAATTCTAAAACTTGGTAATATTTTGTTCTGGGTTCTATTCGTTTTACCGTGTTATTCACTCCCGTATCACCAGTTTTTCTCAACCTAACAACTCCTCTAAGTCCCATAAATATTCAGATATGCGACATAAA
>CAUDMG010003056.1:142500-192500 GCA_958450375.1 Homarus gammarus | reverse complement strand
CAGGTGTATGAGTCTACCTGTGAGCTAATTAAGGTGAGGTTCAAGGGTTCATTATAACATTTCAACTGATAAAACGGGTAAAGAACCACTAAAACACCAAAAATAAACAGAAAAAAACACACATGGTATTTGGGTGTGAAATATAATGAGAATACAAACACGTAATAATGGTTGCTCCTCGTGTAATGAGGATGGCCAGCCCAAGGGCCACCTAGGCGTGAATTTGTTTAAGGTGTAGAAGCTGTCGCCAACACAACAACCACACCCTGAGTTAACGAGCTGCATGACCCAGTGTTTAAGGTGTAGAAGCTATCGCCAACACAACAACCACACCCTGAGTTAACGAGCTGCATGACCCAGTGTTTAAGGTGTAGAAGCTGTCGCCAACACAACAACCACACCCTAAGTTAACGAGCTGCATGACCCAGTGTTTAAGGTGTAGAAGCTGTCGCCAACACAACAACCACACCCTAAGTTAACGAGCTGCATGACCCAGTGTTTAAGGTGTAGAAGCTGTCGCCAACACAACAACCACACCCTAAGTTAACGAGCTGCATGACCCAGTGTTTAAGGTGTAGAAGCTGTCGCCAACACAACAACCACACCCTAAGTTCGAGCTGCATGACCCAGTGTTTAAGGTGTAGAAGCTGTCGCCAACACAACAACCACACCCTAAGTTAACGAGTTGCATGACCCAGTGTCAAGGAATAATCCAAGAAGACCGGACAACTCGCCAACTGCACTGGCTAACCATTACCCCGGAATACGATCCGCAATTCGATTAACATCCAGGTTCCCAATTACTGCTGGGTAGACAGAGGCAAATGGCGTAAAGAAACTTGCCCAAAGTTTCACCCTGCCCGGGTATCGAACCCGGGTCCATTCGCTTGCGAGGCGAGCTTGCTGACCATTACACCACAGGTTGCCATGCACACACACACACACACACACACACACGCACACGCACACGCACACACACACACACACACACACAGTTTAAAACCAAGTGGAGAGGTCAAGGTGAGGTGAGCCGGGTGAAGTGGACCAGGTATAGTGGTCCGGGTGAAGTGGGCCAGGTATAGTGGTCCGGGTGAAGTGGACCAGATGTAGTGAGCCGGGTGAAGTGGACCAGGTATAGTGGTCCGGGTGAAGTGGGCCAGGTATAGTGGTCCGGGTGAAGTGGACCAGATATAGTGAGCCGGGTGAAGTGAGCCGGGTTGAGTGGATGAGGTAAATGAAGGAAGTCTAATGGTCGTTAACCTCCAATAACTTCTTAAAGACCTCTTGTCAGGGTCGTGAGTGAGAGGTCGTGGAGGTTTTGTGTGTGTGAGGAGTGGTGAGTGGTGAGGGAGGGAGGGATAGGGAGAGAATGCAGGAGGGTGAGTGGGGTACAGGAAGGGAGGGAAGAAAAGAGGGAGAGAGCGAGTGAAGGAGGGAGTCAAAGTGGAGAGAGAGAGAGAGAGAGAGAGGACGGGGAGTGAGTACAGGGAGACAGGGAGGAAGGAGTGGAGTGGAGTGGAGTGGAGTGGAGTGATGTCCTCATTACTCGTTTACCACTGGATATGTCAAGAGTCAAGTCGAGGGTTCAGGTGAGAGAGAGAGAGAGAGAGAGAGAGAGAGAGAGAGAGAGAGAGAGAGAGAGGTCATTGGTGAATCAGACGTCAAAGGTCGTGCGAATTTAAGGAACATTTTCGGAGCAGTCAGAGGTCAGGTCAAAGGTTAATGAGGATTTTAGACAAGGTGTTAGCCAGGTAAGAGGCGTGTTTAATTACAGTTACTTGTTACTTAAAAAGAAGATGAATAGGATCACCTGAAGATTAGACTCCCCAGCTTATTTTACCTGAAGATTAGACTCCCCAGCTTATTTTACCTGAAGATTAGACTCACCAGCTTATTTTACCAGACGATTAGACTCCCCAGCTTATTTTACGTGAAGATTAGACTCCACAGCTTATTTTACCTGAAGATTAGACTCCCCAGCTTATTTTACCTGAAGATTAGACTCCCCAGCTTATTTTACCTGAAGATTAGACTCCCCAGCTTATTTTACGTGAAGATTAGACTCCCCAGCTTATTTTACCAGACGATTAGACTCCCCAGCTTATTTTACGTGAAGATTAGACTCCCCAGCTTATTTTACCTGAAGATTAGACTCCCCAGCTTATTTTACCAGACGATTAGACTCCCCAGCTTATTTTACCAGACGATTAGACTCCCCAGCTTATTTTACCAGACGATTAGACTCCCCAGCTTATTTTACTTGAAAATTAGACTCCCCAGCTTATTTTACTTGAAAATTAGCCTTCCCAGCTTATTTTACCTGAAAATTAGACTTTCCCAGCTTATTTAACGTGGAAAATAGACACATCAGCTTATTTTGCCCGCAGAAGCGTAAAAAAATAGAGAGGCCTACAGTAATATTAACATTGTATGCCAAAAGACGTAATCTCTATAAGCTTTGTTACGCCATCAACCTAAGCTGCAGGGATTAAATTCTTCTTAGTGGGATTATTTTTGTCTTTACTGTAAACAACTTTAGTTATTTCTACGTCATCTTGTGTTAATTTATTTACCATAGTTTCTGTAAAAAGATCACGATTATGTATTCTTTATTTGTTTATGTGTATGTATGTATGTATGTATGTATGTATGTATTCTCTCTCTCTCTCTCTCTCTGTATGTATTGGCTGTTATCGTTGCTGATTAGTTTAATTGATGATAAGGTCTCTTGAGATAATTGGACGTGGAGAGAGAGAGAGAGAGAGAGAGAGAGAGAGAGAGAGAGAGAGAGAGAGAGAGAGAGAGGTAAATAAATAACAAACTCTTAGTTAAACACACTAAATACGGCTTACATGCGATATCTCACAAACGCCCGGAAGTAAATATGTTTTCAAACAGACAGACAGACAAACAGACAGACAGACAGACAGACAGACATTTAATTACTTCGTCGCCTGGTGCAGATTATTAACTTGTCAGTCACTCGGGGTCCGCCATTATACGCACTTGACGAGACACTGACCTAATCAGCTGATTGGAAAGACTTGGTGTTTAAGATAGAGTGTTTGTCTAGTTGTCTGTGTGTGTGTGTGTGTCTGTGTGTGTGTGTGTGTGTGTGTGAGACCTTCACTTTAAAATAACTCTATGGAAATGCCATTCACTTTCCACTATTGTGCAAATAATAATAATAATAATAATAATAATAATAATAATAATAATGATAATAATAATAATAATAATAATAATAATAATAATAATAATGATAATAATAATCACACCAAAAAATATCATTATCACTTCTCAAAAATATTCAAAACAATTGTAAATTTGGGTGAATATATTATCGTTTTCTTGGGGTCGACAATATCCGTTTTCTAAACAAGAGGTGAAACAACAACGTTGGATGGACTTAAGCCATTTGGCGAACGCGAGTCGATGCCGTGAATCCCCTGAACGACACTTGCTTCAGCTTCAAATGTTTTGTTCATGTTCATTTTCCTAGTTTAGAGGCCGTGGACGCTGGCCAGCAGAGTGAAGCTGCCCAGGTAATTGCTCTTATTTCTACTTTATCTCATTTCTGTTGTTCTCTTCCTCTCTTTCTTTGTTCTATAACTGGTGAGAAAAGTAAGGAAATGTTTCTCTTTTTTAAGCATTGGATTTGAATCTGGTGAGTGTGGTGAATGAACCTAAGACGAAGCCATGACCTGATGTTTCGAACGCTTGTAAACAATTATTGTGTTGCCATAAGGTGGTCAATATTTATTTATTGATATTGAGTGTTAAATATTTTGTCTTTCGGTTAATCATTCAGCTGACGACAATATATCTCGTATAATGTATTAATATATTTCTACTCTTTTTAAAGTAATCTCCTCTGAGTGCTGTATGAGATTTGGTAACGGGATGAATGGCAGTTCTCTGGGGCCACATCTCTGACAGTCCCTGGCGCTCCACTTTAGCTGATAAGTGCTGCCAGACGTACGACGGACGGACAGAGAGAGAATGACAGACATACAGACAGACACTGTTAAGTGCGTCTTATTATAGATTTTGGTGTTTGCTTATACAATGTAGAGTCACAGTTAATAATAATTATATGTGGATATAATATGGTCTCTCTCTCTCTCTCTCTCTCTCTCTCTCTCTCTCTCTCTCTCTCCTGTATGCCTGGAGGGGCCACTCTTACGCACGGTGTCCTGTACAGGTGTATGTGTCGGATACTATCAGGATGTGTGGAGGAAACTGTCACTTTACTCTGCTCCTGTGGTGGACGTCTTGGCGGATGACGGAACTGGCAACACTGACGGGGAGATGAAGAGAGGGAAGAGAAGGAAGGAGAGAGGGGAAGGAAGGGGAGAGGGTGGAGAGATGAAGGAGGGAGGAAAGAGGTAGGTAAGGAGAGGGGACAGGGAGCGGGATGGTGGGGGGGGGGTGCAGGATAGATAGATGGACGGGGGTAGAGTAGGAGAAAATAAATTGAAGGAGGGAGAGAAGGAATGGGAGGAGGAAGAGAGAGAGAGAGACAATCGTCTATACAAGGTGATTCAACAAAGAGTAAATTTGATGTGAAACCTCCCCCCCCCCCCCCCCGTGTACTGCATGTATCACGCTGTACTGCTGCACTGTACATAAGAGATCTGTGAATAACTGATTACAAAAACCTATGGGGATTTCACTTCAAATTCACTCTCATTAATACAACATCTTAAATGTATTGTAACATGGAAACTGTACAGAATATGACATTTTACCATAGAGACATTGTGGATTAGAATTATTCGGGTATTTCATAATCCAATTTAATGTACTCTTTGCTGAATCACCCTGTATAAAAGTTATTAAGGATGTAAATATCTCCAACTAAATATCGGTTCGGGAAGTATTTTAGCTTTAATTGTATCTTTTCCTTGGAGTTGTGTATCGCCAGATTTAACATCTCTCAAGGAACTATATAGCTACGCTCGTATCTCTTCTCTGGAGGTATTTAGCTCCTCTGTCTTTGCCTAAGAGGTATCTTGAGACCATAAAGACAAGAGGAGAGAGTCGGCTCTCGGCCCGGCCAGCACCTTACTTTACCAGACAAGAGAGATAGTTCACACAAGCAAGAGGGACATAGATGCTTCACCACAACTCCAGAACGATAACACTAATAATACAAGTCAAGGTACGAACATCTCTTATATGATTGGCTGCTTGTACCAAAACAATGTAGTGAGGGATTCTTACCGACTAACAATATAATATATATATTATGTATACAGATTTTGCATAATTTAGTCATATATACTGTATATATATAAGTTTATATGTAATAAATAAATTAACACCTCCGACCAGGGTTAAAAATATAAATTCCGAGTGTTGGCTGATGTAGGATGTGTGGTGGCGCCTCGCTAAAGATTCATGTATGCAGGCCCGAGGCGCGTTAACGGTCGTATACATACGGTATAACACTGTCCACCACCCGGGCCCCAGGATGTTTATAGTCACCTCTGCCTTATAATGTTAACGATAATTTGTTTTAAAGAATATTTACCTGTGTGTTTGTATCCGTATGTGTGTGTGTGTGTGTGTGTGTGTGTTCGTGTATGTGTGTTTGTTTGCTTTAATGTTTGTTTGGTTGTTAGTCTCTTTTTTACGAACTGATTTTATTGGTATTATTAAGTCAAACACACATGCTATCATTTATATACAGAATTTATAAACTTACATAAAACACTTTTAAAGCATATTATTCCCCATAAACCACGTATGAACACACAAGCAAATTCAAACAGAAATACAAACACATAAACATACATAGTATTCAAACAAACAAACACAGTAATAAAATTAAAAGAATTTCCTCACACAATTATCCTTTCACCAAAAATCCCCCCTCACAAACACCTCTCTCACCCCCTCACAAACACCTCTCTCACCCCCTCACAAACACCTCTCTCACCCCCCTCACAAACACCTCTCTCACCCCCTCACAAACACCTCTCTTACCCCCTCACAAACACCTCTCTCACCCCCTCACAAACACCTCTCTCACCCCCTCACAAACACCTCTCTCACCCCCTCACAAACACCTCTCTCACCCCCTCACAAACACCTCTCTCACCCCCTCACAAACACCCCCCTCACCCCCTCACAAACACCTCTCTCACCCCCCTCACAAACACCCCCTCACCCCCCTCACAAACACCTCTCTCACCCCCTCACAAACACCCCCCTCACCCCCTCACAAACACCCCCCTCACCCCCCTCACAAACACCCCCTCACCCCCTCACAAACACCCCCCTCACCCCCCTCACAAACACCCCCCTCACCCCCTCACAAACACACAGAACTTACCTGGAGTCCCTTATAGATGAAAGTTTTAATTACAGTTGGCCAGTAATTCCTGAGGTAACTTTAAGAGTCTCACTACCTCACACTTATAAACATCTTCACTACGAGAATATAAGTGAATGTTTACACTTTACACTTTTTGATAGTTTTAACTCTCTCTCTCTCTCTCTCTCTCTCTCTCTCTCTCTCTCTCTCTCTCTCTCTCTCTCTCTCTCTCTCTCTCTCTCTCATCAGTACTATATAAACTCCGTAGGTCTTGGCTGGATAATTTTCCTCTGGTTTGATAACACGAGAAATATTGTGTAGTTTCGTGCCCTAAGTAAACCTCGCTTGACACACACACACACACACAGATTAGCTTATGTTCTTTCATTCAGTGTTTGTTTCATTTGTATGTGTGTTTGTGTTTAGAAAGCGACATACATTCGAGTACATACATACATACATAATGGATGCCCCTCCTGTAACGAGGATGGCCGGCCCAAGGGCCACCTAGGCATGATAGGCATGAATTTGTTTACGGTGTAGAAGCTGTCACCAACACAACAACCACATCCTAAGTTAACGAGTTGCAGGACCCGAGAAGACCGGACAACTCGCCAACTGCACTGGCTAACCATTACCCCGGAGCACGATCCGCAAATCGATTAACATCCAGGTTCCCAATTACTGCTGGGTAGACAGAGGCAAATGGCGTAAAGAAACTAGCCCATAGTTTCATCCTGCCTGGGGATGCAACCCGGGTCCACTAGCTTGCGAGGCGGGCATGCTGACCATTACACCACATACATACATAAAGAGAGAGAGAGAGACCTTCACTGGTACTCCACTCATATACTAAGCCTTTCTTTTTTCTCTAACTTTCTATTTTTTGTGTTCTCCACCAGCGACTCTGACCAGTGACCAACCCAACCGCCTCTATCTATCTATCTATTTATCTATCTATATCGTTATCTCTCTCTCTCTCTCTCTCTCTCTCTCTCTCTCTCTCTCTCTCTCTCTCTCTCTCTCTCTCTCTCTCTCTCTCTCCACTACACGCACTACAGTATATTAACATCACCTATACAAGGGCATATCTAAACAACAAACAATCAATCACGTTTTTGTTTTCCTTTTTTAACGGGTGTTAGCCCACCCGGGCACAGGTCATCGACCCACAACAGGGCCTGGGGGGGGGGGGGGGGTGAGGAAATAAGAGTAAAAATAAATTAAAAATAGAAAAGAAAAATATTATATTAACCTACACCACGATGACGGAAAACCAGCTTTTTAAAGTGAGACGGACTGTATGGATAAAGAAACACAGAAGAAGGCAGAGCATTCCACAGTTTGGCTGTGTGAGGAAAGAAGGATGTACTATAACGGGTTATTCTAGTGTGACCGACATCCACGGAGAAACGGTGGGCACCGCGGGCAAGATGTGTGTTATGAGCCCGTGGCCTTGCCGGCGGTACACAAGACATGGCCCGTTAAAGTACAGTAGCTAAAGAAAGTATCTGACAGGGTGGTCCGATGACTTCAGAAAATGGACGTACAACTCGTGATGTCTCGGGCTGGTTGGTATGCGTGTCTTCACCCACCGCCATTCAGCATCCAACACTGTTGGCATATAGGAATAAGATAAACAGTTAAGTGATTACACTCATATAGTGTAAGAAGACAACAACACGCATATCCCAATACCTATCGTCCGTGGGATCATATTGTTTCACACAGATACTTTCTTTAGCTACTGTACCTGTAAAAGAGAGAGAGTGAAGCAACATTGTGGTGAAGAGAAAGGGAAGAGAGATTATCAACTAAAGGAGGAGAGTTAATAAGACGAAATGCCTTTGATTCCACCCTATCTAACAGTTGGACAGAAGAAGAGCCACCCCAGATATGAGAGCAGTACTCCAAGTTAGGACGAATGAATCACTTATACACTTGAAGCAACTGCTATGAAGTGAAGCACCTGTGACAATAAACAATTGGTCTCTTAATAATGAGTAATTAAGGTGAGATAATGACACCTCCCGTAACTACTTCATTAACGGCTAACCACTTTGTTTAGGTTCTAATTAAGAGCTGTTCTGAGAAGGGGTGAGGCATTGTCTCGTTTGAGTGTCTGTCTCTCTGTAATTCTACTTGTTTGTCTGTGTGTCTGCCTGTCAGTCTGTCTGTCTGTTTGTTTGTATGTTTGCCTGTCTGTCTTTTTGTTTGTGTCTGTCTCTCTGTCCAGCTGTGTGTCTATGTACATATGTATCTATCTGTCTGTCTCTCTACTGTCTCCCCACCATCCTCCCCACCATCCTCCCCACCATCCTCCCCACCATTCCCCCACCATCCTCCCCACCATTCTCCCCACCATCCTCCCTACCATCCTCCCCACCATCCTCCCCACCATTCTCCCCACCATTCTCCCCACTATCCTCCCCACCATCCTCCCTACTGGTAGACGCCAAGCTTTTAGCGTTCAATATCTTCTTATAAGAGGGAAGAAAACTTAGTGGTGAGGGGAGAAGGGGGGGCTGTGGGGAGGGGGGGAGTGGGTGAAGGGGAGAATAGACGGGAAGAGGGGCGAGAAGATGAAGACAGCGTTGAAGAGGAGAGAGAGAGAGAGAGAGAGAGAGAGAGAGAGAGAGAGAGAGAGAGAGAGAGCGTCTTTACAAACCACCCACCTCTTACACCCTGAGATGCTTCACGCCATAATACTTCTCACTTTATGGCGCAGTGACCCATGTAGAGAGGGTTCTTATGATGCTTCTTAACTAAGGATCATAATGGCGCGAGGAGAGACTTATCAATTATGGTGTAAGAAACATGTAAACAAGAGCCTTTATAGTGGATTTTTATGGCGTGTAGGGAAGGTTCATTAAGGTGTAATTAAGGTATATGTAAATTAATTATATTTATGGTGAGAATTACTAAGGCTTATAATGTCACTTGGGTAGTAGCTATTATGGCATAAAAAAATACATAATGCAGTCTTTTATGGCGTTCTTCATTAAGGCACATAATGGCGCACTTCACAAAACATAAATAAAAAAAAACATTACAGCGTTCAGATAATGGCGCAAGAAAAGACTTATTACTGTACAAAACGTATTTAAACATGAAGAACCCTTATGGCGCACTTTACACTCTCCCATAATGGCACAGGAGAATGACTACCTCCTTAATTACTGATCCTGGATAAAGAGGAGCTGGTTAATGGTGGTTGTGGCGCCTCTTGGATGTGGTACTTCACTATGGTCAGAAAAATTAACATAATGGTCTCTCTCTCTCTCTCTCTCTCTCTCTCTCTCTCTCTCTCTCTCTCTCTCTCTCTCTCTCTCTCTCTCTCTCTCTCTCTCTCTAATACCCACGTCAATACCACCACAATACCACCACAATGCCCACGTCACTACCACCAAAATACCACCACAATACCCACGTCAATACCACCACAATACCCACGTCAATACCACCACAATACCAACAGACAGACAGACTAATACGGTCACATATCATACACAGGGTCGATCGTGTAAGCCATGCAGAGGTTAAGCTATGCTTGCATATGCATGAAGTCTTGCCACGACCAATATGCATAACCTGCAACGGCAAGCAAGCAAGAGGGGGGGGGGGGAGGTGGCAGGGGGAGGGGGGTGGGAGGGGGGAGGGATGTGGCTGGTCAGGATTTATCTAATTGTTTTATTCAAAGTTTATATAAATTCTATTACTTGGAAGGTAATTTATTTGATTTATATAATATTTTTTTAAAGTAGTTTGATTGAAAATTTATTTCGTTTAATACCTTGGAAATGAAGTTTGATGTATAATTGATAATATTTTATAAATTACCCCAAAAATCTATCAAATTCGTATATTATAATGCTCAAGATCTTAGAAGTTAAGAATATGTAATAATAATCCTAAACTTTGAAAAGAAAAATCTACCTCACAACTCTTTCCCAAAGTTTGATAAAAATATTTAATATGTCATTTCGTACTAAAAGTATATAAAATATGTAACAAAAATATAATTATAATTTGGGTGAGATAACAAAATAACCCGTCCAAAGAAAGTAGTAGTAGTAGTAGTAGTAGTAGTAGTAGCAGTAGTAGTAGTAGTAGTAGTAGTAGTAGTAGTAGTAGTAGTAGTAGTAGTAGTAGTAGTATGTTGAGACACACAGTATGATAATAACAACAACAACAGAGGCTCCCAGGCAGGTAAAGGAAGACCCAACACACGACAAAGGGTTAAGATTGACCCTTATTATAACAATTTCCTCCCACCTTCTCGAGGAGTCTACCCTGGGAGTCTGAAGTCTACCCTGGGAACTTAGACTCTACTGTGGGAACTTAGACTACCGTGGGAACTTAAATTCTACCGTGGGAACTTAGACCCTACCGTGGGAACTTAAACTCTACCGTGGGAACTTAAACTCTACCGTGGGAACTTAAGCTCTACCGTGGGAACTTAAACTCTACCGTGGGAACTTAGACTCTACCGTGGGAACTTAGACCCTACCGTGGGAACTTAGACCCTACCGTGGGAACTTAAACTCTACCGTGGGAACTTAGACCCTACCGTGGGAACTTAAACTCTACCGTGGGAACTTAAACTCTACCGTGGGAACTTAAACTCTACCGTGGGAACTTAAACTCTACCGTGGGAACTTAGACCCTACCGTGGGAACTTAAACTCTACCGTGGGAACTTAAACTCTACCGTGGGAACTTAAACTCTACCGTGGGAACTTAAACTCTACCGTGGGAACTTAAACTCTACCGTGGGAACTTAGACCCTACCGTGGGAACTTAAACTCTACCGTGGGAACTTAGACCCTACCGTGGGAACTTAAACTCTACCGTGGGAACTTAAACTCTACCGTGGGAACTTAGACCCTACCGTGGGAACTTAAACTCTACCGTGGGAACTTAGTCTCTACCGTGAGAACTTAAACTCTACCGTGGGAACTTAAACTCTACCGTGAGAACTTAAACTCTACCGTGGGAACTTAGAAAATAGAATTGATGTTAAAATTAAATATTAACTTACATCATTAACAAAAGCTAATGAAATGAATATCAAAGAAATACACGAATATAAACTGATATTAATTTAACATATTTGACGGTATAGTTAATATTGATGGCGTTTTTTTTCCTCCATGATGCCAGAGAATTTCATGTGTATATTATCAATGTTGAGTTAGGATGATTTAATATAATGTTTTAGCTATTTTCTGACTCTTCCTCTGTCTCAGGTTATAATGTGATGCCTCAGTCTCTCATTGTGTTCTATCTTTCAGTTTCTTTAATTAACTTCTAGGAATGACTATATATGTGTGTGAGTGCGTGTGTGTGTGTGTGAGTGAGTGTGTGAGTGAGTGAGTGAGTGAGTGTGTGTGAGTGAGTGAGTGAGTGAGTGTGTGTGTGTGAGTGAGTGTGTAGGGGAGAGGACAAAGTCGCATAAAATAAAATAATATTAATTAGTATAAAACCATAACTTAATATTAAGAAATATTCTATATAACATTTGTATAACCTTCCCCCCCTCCCCCCCCCTTCCCCCCTTCCCCCCTCCCCCCCTCCCCCCTCCCCTCATAAACAAAAACAATCAAAACTGTTTATTCCCTTAGATAAAATAATAATAATCCCTATATTAACGCAAAAACAATAGATTAAAACACAATGTTTATTCTGTACAAGTGTGTCAGGTATATTTATTTTACACAAGCCTAAAGTTTACTCGTAAAAGAACTGTATTTTCTCGTATTTGTTTTACTGAGAGAGGCTTTTATATATATATCTATCTATCTATCTATCTATCTATCTGTGTCTATCTATCTGTGTCTGCCTGTCTGTTATCCTGTTTTTGTATATATATATCCAGTAGAGAGAGAGAGAGAGAGAGAGAGAGAGAGAGAGAGAGAGAGAGAGAGAGAGAGACAGACAGACAGACAGACAGACAGACAGACAGACAGAAAGAGAGAGAGAGAGAGAGAGAGAGAGAGAGAGAGAGAGAGAGAGAGAGAGAGAGCTGTAACTTACCACACTAATATACTGTAGTCTGGCACATAAAGTTTAAAGGTAATGATATATCAGAGTGAGTGAGTCTCTTAACAGTGCGTTCCATAATAATCCTCGCTATATTAATAAGTCTTTATAAACTACCACTACTACCACCACTACCACAACTACCACCACCACTGCCTCAACTACCACCACTACTATCACAACTACTACCACCACTACCACAACTACCACCACCACCACTATTACCATTGCTACTTCCTCAACTAGCGTCACCATTACCATCAATAACACCACCACTACCACTACCGCCACAACCATATCCACCACTACCACCACTACTACCACCGCTACCACCACCACCACCATTCATTAACCAGAGGTGATACAGGTAGTGAGTCACATCTGGTTTAGGTTCAATGTTATTTTTTTTAACTACCAGAGAGAGAGAGAGAGAGAGAGAGAGAGAGAGAGAGAGAGAGAGAGAGAGAGGGTCACAGGTGGCGGCAGATGGTGTGTGGTCAACATTAAGGTGGTCACAGGTGGCGGCAGATGGTGTGGTTGAGACTGGGTCATAGAGGCTGTTGACCCATCACCAGGTTGTTACATATTCATTAACTTTATATATATATGTTATTTCGTCGATTTGAGTGTGTGTGTGTGTGTGTGTGTGTGTGTGTGTGTGTGTGTGTGTGTGTGTTGTGCTTTTTGTATTTCTAAGTTTGTTTTTGTTTTGATTTTGTTTTCGTATTTTTGTGTTTTTCTATAGTGAAGTTTTCTATTTTCGTATTTTCTTCCCGTGTGTGAATTTTATTTTGTGGATGATGATTTATTCTGGGATTTTGTTTGTTTGTGTTTTTATATATGAGAAAAAACTTAATTAATTTCGATATTACGATAATGTAATATTTAAATATTTATATGTATTTTAATGGATGTTGAGAAAATATACGTAAAAGAGAGAGAGAGAGAGAGAGAGAGAGAGAGAGAGAGAGATTATGATATATGGAAATAACTCATTTTCTTTCTCTTCATTCTATCCATCTCTGCCTTTTTGTCCACATCTCTCTCTCTCTCTCTCTCTCTCTCTCTCTCTCTCTCTCTCTCTCTCTCTCTCTCTCTCCCATAACACACATAAAACGCCCCAAAATAAAACTCCGGACAACGCTAATTAATCGTTTGATGTGGTAATCACCTGTGATTATTTTACCCACAATATGGTGCTGATTGGCTGATCCCTGGACCCCTGGATGATTGGTGGATCCCCTGAGTGATTGGTGGACCCCTGGATGATTTACAGGGATGTGATTTCTCCGTTTTTGTCCGGTTTTCCGTTTTTTTCATCGTTTTAGGCGACCTACGTTATTGTGACAAGATAAATGTTTTACATATAATTGATTCTCTAGGGTGGATGGGTCTGCTGCACGAGGACTATGGGCCAATATACTGAGCATAGTGGCCACACTACATGTTCATGAGTATAGTGGCCACACTACATGTTCATGAGTATAGTGGCCACACTACATGTTCATGAGTATAGTGGCCACACTACATGTTCATGAGTATAGTGGCCACACTACATGTTCATGAGTATAGTGGCCACACTACATGTTCATGCATTACATCATATACTCTATTACTCATTGGCTGAGTATTGCTTGTTTTACATTCCATTCATCGATTCTTTAGTATTTCATTGACCAAAGATCAAAGACATCATACAACGCCACTATAAGAAGCATTATAGTATGCCCCTCCCGGTCATGGCTGTAGGGCATGTGTGTGTCCCCCAGGAGGTCAGGGCTGTAGGGCATGTGTGTGTGTGTGTGTGTGTGTCCCCCAGGAGGTCAGGGCTGTAGGGCATGTGTGTGTCCCCCAGGAGGTCAGGGCTGTAGGGCATGTGTGTGTCCCCCAGGAGGTCATGGCTGTAGGGCATGTGTGTGTCCCCCAGGAGGTCAGGGTTGTAGGGCATGTGTGTGTGTGTGTGTCCCCCAGGAGGTCAGGGCTGTAGGGCATGTGTGTGTGTGTGTGTGTGTCCCCCTTGAGGTCAGGGCTGTAGGGCATGTGTGTGTGTGTGTGTGTCCCCCAGGAGGTCGGGGCTGTAGGGCATGTGTGTGTGTGTGTGTCCCCCAGGAGGTCAGGGTTGTAGGGCATGTGTGTGTGTGTGTGTGTCCCCCAGGAGGTCAGGGCTGTAGGGCATGTGTGTGTCCCCCAGGAGGTCAGGGCTGTAGGGCATGTGTGTGTGTCCCCCAGGAGGTCAGGGCTGTAGGGCATGTGTGTGTGTCCCCCAGGAGGTCAGGGCTGTAGGGCATGTGTGTGTCCCCCAGGAGGTCATGGCTGTAGGGCATGTGTGTCTCCCCCAGGAGGTCAGGGCTGTAGGGCATGTGTGTGTGTCCCCCAGGAGGTCAGGGCTGTAGGGCATGTGTGTGTCCCCCAGGAGGTCATGGCTGTAGGGCATGTGTGTCTCCCCCAGGAGGTCAGGGCTGTAGGGCATGTGTGTGTGTCCCCAAGGAGGAGGATCCTATGATGTGTAGGAACATAAAACTCTCCGGCAGTAGGTATAGAAGCATGTTAAAGCAGAAGAGGTTGTAGCAGGAAGAAAATAAGAGGATTTTTTTGTTAAAGAAACAATTAGACTAAAAGAAAACAGTGTGAGGAAATGGCTCAAAAATCAAGGAAGAGCAGAGAGGCCTTCCAGCAACAGAAAAAGAAGCGTTTATTCTCCCTGAAAAAACTAACTGATGCAATTAAAACTAAGAATAAAACAAAACCAAATTAGTGAATATCACATGGGAAATAAAACTAAATATTTTGTTTGTGTATATCACGGAACAGCTTATTTGTCTTATTTTAATACTACAGGTACTTATGTTATAGAAACCCCAGTTGTTGGTCCATTAAGAGATGAATCCCTTTGGTAAGTATTAAATTCTAATTCTCACACAATAGAGTGCATAAAAATCCCACCTTTTAGTTTATCTTCTCTCAATATGACGCACACTAAAATATTAAACAAATTCAAGTTTAGTAACAAGTAAAATTTGTAAAGGAATTATTAAGACTATGTGCATGAAAAATGTTGTTGTTATACACATTCATGTTTGATTTTGGGTGCTGTGTATTTTAACTATTAGATGCAAATGAAATAAGTAATATTGTGAGAAATTAAGATAAATGTGGTAGAAACTTCCCAGGTAGGTGTTTCTCCGGACCCCCAGTTCAATTTTTTTATTTTTTTGGTGGACCCCTGGAAGACTGGTGGACCCCTGAGTGATTGGTAGACCCCTGGATGATTGGTGGACCCCTGGATGATCGGTAGACCCCTGGAAGATTGGTGGACCCCTGGAAGATTGGTAGACCCCTGGAAGATTGGTGGACCCCTGGATGATTGGTAGACCCCTGAGTGATTGGTGGACCCCTGAGTGATTGGTAGACCCCTGAGTGATTGGTGGACCCCTGGAAGACTGGTGGACCCCTGTAAGATTGGTAGACCCCTGGAAGATTGGTAAACCACTGAGTGATTGGTAGACCCCTGGAAGACTGGTGGACCCCTGGAAGACTGGTGGACCCCTGGAAGATTGGTAGACCCCTGGAAGATTGGTAAACCACTGAGTGATTGGTAGACCCCTGGAAAACTGGTGGACCCCTGGAAGACTGGTGGACCCCTGGATGATTGGTGGACCCCTGGAAGATTGGTAGACCCCTGGATGATTGGTAGACCCCTGGAAGATTGGTGGACCCCTGGATGATTGGTAGACCCCTGAGTGGTAGACCCCTGGAAGATTGGTAGACCCCTAGATGATTAGTGGACCCCTAGATGATTTTTGAACACCTGAGAGAGAGAGAGAGAGAGAGAGAGAGAGAGAGAGAGAGAGAGAGAGATGAAATGAATTTAAATAACCCTCACCTAATCATAAAATTCATCCCTCATTCACAAAAAAAACAAAACCATCCAGCAGTGTGGTCACGAGAGGCGGGAACAACATATAATAAAGAACGGAGCCACGAAACCAAAGATTGTAAATATTTGTTCACTTTTATGACCTTAATCTCTCAACATGGGGAATTAATGTTGAAGCGAATCACATTTAACGAATGAACTATGACGAATAAAACACAATCGTTCGTCAAAACACAATCGTTCGTCAAAACACAATCGTTCGTCAAAACACAATCGTTCGTCAAAACACAATCGTTCGTCATAACACAATCGTTCGTCAAAACACAATCGTTCGTCATAACACAATCGTTCGTCAAAACACAATCGTTCGTCATAACACAATCGTTCGTCAAAACACAATCGTTCGTCATAACACAATCGTTCGTCAAAACACAATCGTTCGTCAAAATACAATCGTTCGTCAAAACACAATCGTTCGTCTAGCTCTCATGAGGCCTGTTTACACATGACTTCACAAAAATCTACCCTTGGTGCCAAATGTACGAGATGTCATTTACTTAAACCATATTTTATATTAACGTGTTTACTTAAAATTAATACCAAGCCTGTTTATGTAATTTATATTTAACTGTTATAACTTAGGTGAGTTAAATTGATAAAGTTAGTGATGAATTAGTAATGTAAATAACTTTGTGTTGAAATGAGCATCACTGTCCTCTGTTAGTGTTGAGGAAATGTTGACTGTCCTTGTAGTGTTGTGTGTTTACAGTGTGTACTTGTTTATACACACATAGTTACCTCTTTATCCTGACAAACACACACACACTCATTCATACTGCCTTACACCTTCATACAAACACACACACACACACTCTCTCTCTCTCTCTCTCTCTCTCTCTCTCTCTCTCTCTCTCTCTCATTTGCCCCTCACATCCACTCTCTAACACTCACACCCAGTCTCACTCCCTTTCACACACACACACACACACACACACACACACGCACGCACAGACATACACACACACACACACACACACACACACCATCAGTCGACCATCACAGTGGTCCATTAAGGTCCTCCACACGCTGTTGGCTTTTGATCTTCGCCCTTCGTCATGAAAGCCACTAAGCCATTAAGTCGGTAAGCCACTAAGCCATTAAGTCAGTAAGCCACTAAGTCATAAGTCAGTACGCCATTAAGTCGGTAAGCCACTAAGCCATTAAGTCAGTAAGCCACTAAGCCATTAACTCATTAAGCCACTAAGTCATTAAGTCAGTAAGCCAATGAACCAGTAACCCATTGAACCAGTAATCCACTAAGCCAGAAAGCCACAGGTTAATGGACGTCATAGCCAGGTAGCGGAAACGGCTGATGGCTTCAGTACAGGTGTGGGTTTTCGCTCATCTGGAGTAGTCAAACGATTGGTCGATAGTGTGGACGAGAGAGAGAGAGAAAGAGAGAGCGATAAATATTGATGTAGAGAAAATGAAAAACGTGAGAGGCAGAGTTAGAGTGGAAGAGAAAGATATATTAGAAGAGCGAGATAATGGAAACGAGAGAAAGAAAGAGAAGCAGATATCGTAAAAGAGACCAAAAAGAAGAAAAAAAATGATAGGTAGTGTAAAAGAGAAAAGAAAAAAGTAAATAAATAAATAAATAAATTGAGAACAATAGTAGAGTGAGAAACAGCTCTCTTTCCTACTCTCAACTATTAAACATCAAACATGTAAATTTTTCTTTCCAAATAATAATCAGAATTTCTCACGCCGCCATATTGAGAAGTGTCAACCACTCAGCATCTTTATGTACGATATTTTCTTTACTTCTGTCCTTGCCTGCCTCACCTACTGCTTATTAACACATATATTTTACCCAACAGCCTCGCTTGCTTAAGATTTAATCAATAACACACGCCAGGGTTCACGTTAACAATGGATTATGTCTCTACACGTTTCTGGTGCAGTACGATAGTTTCGGCTAAGCGAGAGGCAGTGAACGCGCCTATTCTCTGTACGACGAATGTGTTTATATTTTAGTTCAGAGGTTCACACACACACACACATTCGTTAACTATCATACCTACCGTATTTATATTTTCACTGCAGTACGACAGGTTGGGACCGGGTTTCAGGCATCTCTCAGCCCTAACTCAGTCTTGGCACGCGTATGATATTATATTTTAACCCCTGTAACCCACTAATACTGTAACCCACTAACACTGTAACCCACCAACACTGTAACCCAATAGTACTGTAACCCACTAGCACTGTAACCGACTAGCACTGTAACACACTAGTACTGTAATCCACTAGTACTGTAACCACGAGTACTGTAACCCACTAATACTGTAACCCACTAGCACTGTAACCCAATAGTATTGTAACCCACTAGCACTGTAACCGACTAGCACTGTAACCCACTATTACTGTAACCCACTAGTACTGTAACCCACTAGTACTGTAACCGACTAGCACTGCAACCCACTAGTATTGGGGATGGCTCCATTTAGTGCGGTAGGGGCGGCGGCAGCTTCTTTCTGGCGCTGGCGCTTGACTGCCTCCATTTTCAGTCTGGCTAATTCGAAAGTATTGACAGCTCGTGTGGTGTTCCTCCAAGCGTTACGGTGTGGAGTAATGGACTCCCTGGTAAGGGGGTCGATTTGGCACTTTTTCAGTTGCCCGCCAGCGTTACGTTTACTATTCGTTAGGTGACTGTAAAGTAGCTGCTTTGGCAGTCTACTGTCGTCCATGCGGATAACATGGCCAGTCCAGCGTAGTTTTTCATGGATAATGGGAGCCTCGATGCTCCTACAGTTGGTGTCAGCAAGAATACTGGCATTTGTTCTCTTGTCTTCCCAACAAACTCGGAGGATGGAACGTAGACTTCGTTGGTGAAAGTTTTCAAGTGCCTTGAGGTGCCTCCTGTATGTGACCCATGTCTCGCTGCCATATAGTAGGGTGGGAAAGACCACTGCTCGATATGCGTGCAAATAAACTGTTTCAATTCAATTAAATTTACTTTGTAGATAATTTCAGCTCATTATAGTTGAAGACACGGGTACGGAGTCTGTCGAAGGCTTGAGGTGCACATCTGATACTATGTTGAATCTATTCATCGATGTCCGCGGTGATGGACAGGTGGGAGCCGAGATACTGAAAGTGGGTAACATTAGAGAGGGTAGTACCGTTAAGCTGGGTGGTTGGTAGAGATGTGGTTGAACAAGGGACAGGCTGAAAGAGAATCTGAGTCTTACGCACACTCACCTCAAGGCCAAAGTGTGCATACGCATCTGCATAAGTATTCAGGATCTCTTGTAGGTGAAGGTGAGGTCGTCTGCATACTGAACTTCAGTAATGGAAGCTGCCGACACCTTTGTTCCTGCCTGGAGTAGTCATATTTTGAAAAGATCCTTCATCTTGTACTCTATGTCCACCCCGTCGGCTAAATTGGCACTAGCAAGAGTAAGGAAGGCAGCCAAGAAAATGGAAGAGAGAGTTGGTGCCAGTACGCATCCATGTTTTACCCCCGTTTGGATGGGGAAGAACTCAGACTGGGTGCCATTGTGAAGGGCACTGCCGTTCATGCCATCGTGGAGTTGCCTCACAATGGTGATGAATCTTGGTGGACAGCCAAACCGGCTGAGGGTCCGTCAGAGGGCTAACCTGCTGACCGAGTCGAAGGCCTTGGTTAGGTCGATGAAGGCCATTTACAGGTCACGATGCTGTTCTCTGCACTTTTCCTGTATCTGACGGGCAGCAAAAATCATGTCAGTGGTGCCACGTGATGGTCTAAAGCCACACTGAAATTATGGGAGGTAGTTTTCCGCCTCAGGTAGTATTTTGTTTAGGAGGTCGCGGGCGATAATCATGTCAGCTACTGACAGCAGTGAGATCCTACTGTAGTTGCCACAGTTTGACCTGTCTCCATTGTTCTTATAAATATTGATGATGGAAGCGTCTTTAAGAGCTTGGGGCATTTCCTCCTTTTGCCATAAATTTTCCAGGAGAGAGTGGAGACGGCTGGTAAGCAGAGGACCTCCTGCTTTATACACCTCGGCTGGGATTCATCAGGCCCTGAGGTTTTGTTATTTTTCATCTGTTTGATGGCAGTAGCTACCTCATCCAGGGATGGAGGATAACTGAGGTGGGTCAGCTCTGGATGCTGAGGGACCTGCTGGGTAGTCTGGACAACCACATCAATGTTTTAGTTGAGTAGCGAATGGTAGTGCTCTTTCCAGCGCTGATGGATGCCTTCTTCGTCTGTAATTTGGGAGTTACCGTCGGATGAGCGGAGGGGGACTGTGCCTTGAGTGATTGGCCCATAAAAAGTTTTAGTAGAATTGAAAAATTCGCGCATCCTGTGTTGATCTACAAGTTTTTCCGTTTCACATGCTTTATTTTTAAACCAGTAGTTTTTCTGTTCGCGAGGTTCACACTGGGCAGCTGCTTTCTTCTTGCGGAAGGTATTAGCTTTAGCTCTAGTCTGAGGGTTGTTCTGCCAGTCAGTTAAAGCAGCACGTTTATCATCGACGAGTACATTGATTTCCGGGTCATTTTCATCAAACCAGTCCTGTTGCATTCTTTCGTCCTATCCGAGGGTCTCTGTAGGTTTTTGTCCTCATAGTGTCGAGAATATCCCTTTCAGCACTGGGCTTTGGGTTGTTTGTTGTTGGGTTGTTTATCAGCCCATGTTCGAGAGGCTCTCTAAAATCCTCCAGACGCTTAGTGTTAAAACCTCTTCTGCAAGCTTGCTGCCTTCGCCGTTTTGGTGTGACGCGAAGTGAGAGTTTGGCTCTGACGAGCCGATGATCTGTGTCGCAGTGGTCTGAGCCACGCATGGCTTGGGTGATGAGGACAACTCGGTGATCTCTTTCTCTGACAATGATGTAGTCAATGAGATGCCAGTGTTTGGATCGTGGGTGTTGCCACGAACCCTTGAACTTGTCGGCCTGCCTAAACAAGGTATTGGTGATAGTGAGGTTGTGTGCAGCACACTTGCTGAGGAGGAGTAGGCCGTTGGGATTACACTTGCCTAGTCCATTTCTCTCTATGGTTCCCTGCCAAATGTTAGCACATCTGCCAACTCTGTCATTGAAGTCGCCAAGGAGCACAACCTTCTCTTCTCTGGGGATAGAGGTTCGCACTCTGTCGAGGTCGGCATAAAAGGCCTCCTTGATGTCATCCTCTGCATCCGGTGTTGGGGCGTATGCACTGATAAAAAAGGCATAACATGAGTGATTCAGTGGGACTCGAAGTGTCAGGAGGCGTTCGTTGATCTCATTAGGCATTTCAGTTATCCTGTGTAGGGTGTGTTGGCGGATGGCAAAGCCAGGTCCATAACTGCTGTTTCTCTCTGCTGCAGGCTTACCCTTCCAGAAGAAGGTGTAGCCAGACCCCCGTTCTGTGAGTTGACCCTCATCTGGGAGCCGGGACTCACTAATGGCTGCTATGTCGATGTTATACCTAGCCAGCTCTTTTGCCACAAGAGCGGTTCTTCTTTCAGGACGCTCATTTGTGCCAGTATCCAGAAGGGTCCTGACGTTTCATACACCGACCATAAGAGGTTGTATAGTTTGTTTATGTTTGGATCTGTGATTATAATTGTGTTTTCGACCACATAAGGATGACCTTACTGGGAGCGGTTGCCCAGTCAGGTTGGTTCTTTAGGCAGGCTATGTTTTGGGCACCTTTTCTAGCTGTAAATTCGGCATCATTCTGTTCATTGTGTCGAACTGTTTTAAATCTCTCTCTCGCTCCCCCCCCTCTCTGTCCCCCTCTCTCTACCCCTTCTCTCTCTACTCCCTCTCTCTATCCCCCTTCTCTCTATCCCCCTCTCTATGTACCCCCTCTACCCCCCTCTCCCACATATAATTATTAATGGAAGCCCCAGTAATTAACACACAGGGCTTGGTGATAAGCATCCCGGTTCATTTTCATATTACTGATAATCATTTTAATTTTGTAAATTCTCGTTTATTACAAGGTGTAACAGGTGGAGTGATCACAATAACATACTGTGGAGCTGCTCTAGTCTTTTATTACAGTCGTCAGCCTAGTAACATTGTGAACAGGTGAATTGTGTACTGGTGATCTTTATTATTATTATTAGTAGTAGTAGTATTACTAGTAGTAGTAGTAGTATTACTAGTAGTAGTAGTAGTAGTAGTAGTAGTAGTAGTAGTAGTAATCATGTTTGGCGGAATCAGATAATAATAATAATAATGATAATAATAATAATAATAATAATAACAATAATAATAATAATAATAATAATAATAATAATAATAAAGAAAATAAAAGAGAGAGAGAGAGAGAGAGAGAGAGAGAGAGAGAGAGAGAGAGAGAGAGAGAGAGAGAGAGTTTATAGGTAGTTATAATTGAAGCAAGTTGGTGGCGAGGGTCCGGCCTCATATAAGCCGCGTCACACCGCCTGTAACTAAGTGGAAACTAACAGGGGATTCTCCCTCACGAGTAACAGGTCATAGGTCACGAGTCATTGGTCATAGGTCACAGGTCAGGTCACGACTCAGCTCACGAGTCATAGGTCGCAAGTCACAGGTCACAAGTCACAGGTCATAGGTCACGAGTCATAGGTCACGAGTCACTGGTCATAGGTCACGAGTCATAGGTCACAGGTCAGAGCTCACGAGTCATGGGTCGCAAATCACAGGTCAGGTCACGAGTCACATGCCATAGGTCACGAATCACAAGTCATAGGTCACGAGTCACAGGTCATTGGTCACAAGTCACGGGTCACAAGTCAAGTCTTGGGTCATAGGTTACTGGTCAGAAATCACAGGTCATAGGTCACGAGTCACAGGTGAGAGGGAGCAGGGAGACGTTAGGAGGTAAGTGAGGGAGACTCTGAGAGGTGAGGAGGACTAACGAAGCAGAGAATTGGTAAAGTGGAATAAAGGAAGAGGTAAACGGCTGATAAACCAATGGATAGGTTGAGATGATAACTGGAGAGAGAGAGAGAGAGAGAGAGAGAGAGAGAGAGAGAGAGAGAGAGAGAGAGAGAGAGGTTGTGCAGCTGGTAGTTATCGAAGTAGTTCGGTCGATAACGAGGTAGTTAGGTCATTGAAGTCACGAGGTAGTGAGGTCATAAACGAGGTATTTAGGTCGTTAACGAGGTAGATAGGTCGTTAACGAGGAAACGAGGTGGTTAGGTCGTAAACAAGCTAGTTAGATCATTAACGAGGTGGTGACCTCAAGAACGAGGTCGTTAGGTCGTTATTGTGGCAGTTAGGTCGTTATCGAGGTAGTTCTATCATTAATGAGATAGGTAGGCCGTTAACGAGCTAGTTAGGCCGCTATCGAGGTAGTTAGGTCGTTAAAGAGGTAGGTAGGTCGTTAACGAGGTGGTTAGGTCGCTAACAAGGTAGTTAGGTCATTAGCGAGGTAGTTACGTCAAGAACGAAGTTGTTAGGTCGTTATCGAGGTAGTTAGGTCGTTATCGAGGTAGTTACATCATTAATGAGGTAGGTAGGTAGGTCGTTAACGAGGTATTTAGGTCGTTATCGAGGTAGTTATGTCGTTAACAAAGTAGTTTGGTCGTTAAAGACATAGGTAAGTCGTTAACGAGATAGTTAGGTTGGTAACGAGGTAGTTAGATCGTTAGGTCAAGAATCAATGGTGGGGGGACACGTTGTTACGTTGGCGTACACCCTACGTGATGGTGGTCCACTCCCATTAACCCAGAGAGAGAGAGAGAGAGAGAGAGAGAGAGAGAGAGAGAGAGAGAGAGAGAGAGAGAGAGAGAGAGAGAGAGAGAGAGAGAAAAAATAGGGAAAGAAAGAGGGGAGAAAAAAATTGATAGATACGACGTAGAGAGTAGGGGGTGGGGAGATGGAAGGAAATAGAACTGAAAGAGAGAAAACATTAAAGAAAGAAGAATGAAAGAAAACACAAAATCTTATGGAAAATGAGAAAAAAAACTTAGAGGAAAAAAAAGAGAGAAGAAAGAAAGCAAGAGACAGGGTGAGAAAAGGGAAGGAATGGACAAGGAAAAGAAAAATAACAGGCAGGTAAAAGAAAGTAAGTTAGAGAAAATTGAGAGAGAGAGAGAGAGAGAGAGAGAGCGAGAGAGAGAGAGAGAGAGAGAGATAAGAGAGACTTGACTTGGGATAATCTCTAAACCCAGAGAATCTTCCGAGTCGTTATTTGTGTTAAGAATAAAGAGTTGTGAAGCATCATCTCTCTCTCTCTCTCTCTCTCTCTCTCTCTCTCTCTCTCTCTCTCTCTCTCTCTCTTATACAATAGGAGGCGGCACTAAGGACCTTGTGAGAACCGCCCCTCAAGTGTGGCCTACTTGGAATCTTCCACGTCATCCTTAAGTGACTCACTAACTCGAGGATCACACTCGAGGGTCATCCAATGCTGGCTCGAGGAGGACTCTACTCCTCCTCCTCCTCCTACTCCTTCAGCAGATCTTCTCATCAGTAGAGTCCTTCATGACTAAAGTCTTTCGTCAGTAGAGTTCTTCATCAGTAGAGTTCTTCGTCAGTAGAGTTCTTCGTCAGTAGAGTTCTTCGTCAGTAGAGTTCTTTATTAGTAGAGTTCTTCATCAGTAGAGTTCTTCATCAGTAGAGTTCTTCGTCAGTAGAGTTTTTCGTCAGTAGAGTTCTTCATCAGTAGAGTTCTTCGTCAGTAGAGTTCTTCATCAGTAGAGTTCCTCATCAGTAGAGTTCTTCATCAGTAGAGTTCTTCATTAGTACAGTTCTCCATCAGTAGAGGTCTTCATCAGTAGAGTTCTTCATCAGTAGAGTCCATCGTCAATATAGTCCATCGTCAGTATAGTCCATCGTCTTTAGATTCCTTCATCAGTAGAGTCCTTGACCAGTAAAGTCTGTAGTGTCATAAGGACTTGAATCTATTAAGAATGTTGATGATAACGTTCGAACTCTCCATCGGTAGTGTCGTTTATGGTGAGAAAACTCTACTTCTTCAGTAAAGTCGTCAATATTTACTTATTATTCACTTCTTCAGGACAGTCGTTAATAATATTTAAATCCCACAGTAGAGTCTGTAAAGTTATATGAATAAATAAAATACTTGACTGTATTGGTTATCCATAAACAAAGACCAACTTATTCTGTTTACATCGTGACAGTTGCCAGGGGTATAATAACACCTTCCCGCCGCACCTCATGATCTCTTGACTTACCTGAAGTCATTAGTGCACCTTAATTAGAACACCTATTCGTGTCTTAGAGCTCTAGGGACTTTGTATTGTGGCGGTGGAGGCGGCAGACGACAGAAATTGGGCGACTTCCTAAAGTTTCTCATTATTGATTTTCTCGTCCGTAAGAAAAAAAAAAAAATATTTTGCGACACTCGACGATATCTCTCTCTCTCTCTCTCTCTCTCTCTCTCTCTCTCTCTCTCTCTCTCTCTCTCTCAACGATTGGAACGTAAAGATGTTTCGATTTGTTTTTTATCTAGGGGGTATTTTTATATGACCTTTAACTAATGACATGTGACCTCTGAAGTTTGACCTTACACCTATGACACACACACACACACACACACACACCTGGGAAAGTCAATACTCCACTATAGCTGAACACACCTGGGGCAACATGCTGACAACAGACAGACAGACAGACAGATAGAAAAACAGACAGACAGACAGACAGACAGAGTCAATATTCCACTACTACTGACTACAGCCAATAGAGAGACAGACATACAGACTGATAGACACAGGCAATATTGCATTACTGCTAAGTGTAACTAATAGACAGACGCAGACAATATTATACATCTTCTGTGTGCTGCCAATAGAGAGAGAGACAGACTGACAGACAGACAGGTAATCAGACAGACAGTTAGACAGTCACAAGCAATATAACACTACTGCTGAATGCAACCAAGAAACAGACATACAGACAAACACACAGACCAAAAAAGACATTACTACACTACTGCGAAGAACAGCCCAGACAGACCAAAGATGAAAAATTTAGTATAAAATGTGTGTGTGTGAAGAGACTCAACATCGGATCAGATGTGCATGTCAAGCCTTTGGCAGACTCCGTACCCGTGTCTTCAGCTGTAGGGAGCTGAAATTATCTACAAAGCTGCACGTAATCGAGCAGTGGTCCTCTCCACCCTGCTATATGCAGCGAGACATGGGTCACATACAGGAGGCACCTCAAGGCAATTGAAAAACTTTCCCTAACGTAGTCTATGTCCCATCCTCCGAGTTCGCTGGGAAGACAAGAGAACAAATGCCAGCATTCTTGCTGACACCAACTGTAGGAGCATCGAGGCTACCATTATCCATGAAAAACTACTTTGGACTGGCCATGTTACCCGCATGGACGACAGTAGACTGCCAAAGCAGCTACTTTACAGTCACCTCACGAATAGTAAACGTAATGCTGACGGGCAACTGAAAAGGTGTAAGGATAGTCTTAAGACAAACCTGAAAAAGTGCCAAATCGACCCCCTCACCTGGGAGACGATTACTCCTCACAGTAGCGCTTGGAGGAGCACCACACGAGAAGGTGTAAATACTTTCGAGCTAACCCGACTGCAAACCGAAGCAGACAAGCGCCACCGACCCTCCCACACTAGATGCAGCCCTCCATATGTGCAACGAATGTGGACGAACCTGCGGGTCCCGTATCGGTCTCTTTAGTCACCTCAAAACTCACCAACCTAGGTGACATCCTTAATAACTCATATCATTGTCTCATAGCTGGATGATCGTCATATTAGATTCCGAGTGACAGCAAAGTAGTAGTAGTAGTGTGTGTGCTATTATCACTATTCAATATTTCCTTTTCCTCTACATTACAGATTGGCCTTAGTAAAACAAGACAAAACAAACACACACACACACACACACACACACACTTTCCCTTTCTTTCATCTTCATTCATTCACTGTTAGCAACACGACCTTCCCCTTAATAATAATACCACAGGGCACCATGCTATCCTCTCATTCACGCTCGCCTCTGCTTCCTTTATGTTCATCACCTTCACTGCCCTTCACCTCACCCCAATCCCCTTATCTCCTTCTTCGTCTTCTTCTCTTCCCCCATTCCTTCTCTTACTTCTACACCCATTTTATCAATACTGTACATGTATGTCACCCCCCCTATTCTGTCACATCCCATATTGTACTATATTTGTACTCACCAGTGATGCTGTGTACGAAGTGAAGTAGTACATGAAGTGTTAATACCACCCAGCATTCCATATCTGAAACAGAAAGTATAATGTGTTAGTGTACAGTCACTTCATAAAGTCCGTGTCTTCAACCATCAGAATGAACCGCTGCAGTGAACCCTGTGAGTCTTCTGGTTCAGTTATAATTTTCAACCCAGCGAGGTAAACAATACGGTGCCCAGTATAGTTGCTGATCACGTCTGGCGACTTTATAAACAAATTAATAATGTGAGACCAATATTAAATTATAATAAAAATATTTAATTATGAGAACAATACTGTAGTAGAAAAAAATATTTTATACGGTTACTACAGCCAACTCCCGTACATTAGGTAGGGCAGTGGTGGGCAGTCCAGTTAGTCAGTGGTCCGTCCTTATGTGTGACCCTCATCTCAGTGGGCCACATAAGTGACCCTCCATCATCTCAGTGGTCCACATAAGTGACCCTCCATGAAGTGGGTTCTCTATCAAGGAATCAGGTATTTCGTAAATTCAAAGAGAGAGATACAACTGAAGTCTTCTCTCAGTATTGAGACTGGTTCATTCAGCCCCATGAAGCTCCGATATCTGCTTTGAGATGTTTCATGAATCACTGTCATGAACATTGATGGTCATTTCTGTTGCCATAGTTACTGGGTCAACTGGTCTCTGGTGTAGTGAGGTGTTATGGTGTCGTCTTTGGTGATGGAATATACGATCAAGAGGTAAGTGATGGTCAAAACGGGTTGTATGTGTTGATGTGTTAAATATGAGGATGTAGTTACTGTAGGCCGGAGGTGACTCGACCCATAACACAACCAACTGCGAGATCTATATAACATTACCTTGGTCGTCTAAATACTCTTACCAATCATTCCACACACAAAAAATTAAACACACAAATAACATTTCACAAGGCCTTACTTGGCGAAATACATACCGATTATTTATGAGTCGTTAGCTTAGGTTAGCGGTAATTATTTTGTGTGACCAAAAATATTTCCTCCACCATTTTTGGGATGTTCTTGATAAACGGAAGAACTTGTATTCTGTTGAAAAGTTTCCTAACTCGGCTCCTTAACCCGGACACCTGTTATTAAATATTACACAATCGACAAGTTTCTGTAATGGCTAGGTTAAATTTTGTTAGGTTTCGTCAGTTTTGTCCATGTGTTTATTCCACAATTCTTATGTAGCCAATTTGTCCCACAAGAATTTTTATTTTGCTTAATTTATTTATCCTGGCATCAACATTGTCTTAGATTTAACAAAAGCAGAAAAAAATAAGACGAGAATTTTTCATTCCATATAAAGAAAAATAATTATTTGCGTACCCAGCAGCATATCTCAGACATATTCTCACAAACCTACAAAGTGTATTATAATTATAGAGGGGGAATTTTATGAGCTTTCCAACAGTGACTTTGGAATTTTTATAACACTAATAGTGGGGAGGGTGGGAGAGCAGATAAAAGGACAAAAGTGACTTGCCAGCATGGCTGACAGGAGGAAACTCATAACAGTGGAATGTCACCGATGCAATGGAGCTACCCAATGATTTGATGTGATTCGCGTCGTGATGCGCAAGAGGGTTAATAAGGTTGTTTTTCATAGTAATCTTCTCTAAAAAAAATTATGGTTGTAAATTTTTTTATAGAGATGATTTTACCCTGAAACGTAGTGGGTGTAGGCCTGGCCTTAACGAATGAACCTCATTTTTAATGATTAAATTTCAAACTATTAGACATAGAAGAGAGAGAGTTGTGCAAGTGATAAAAAGATGTGCTACTTTCATCCTGTTGATCCCTCACTCGTAGCACCCTCCACCTCCTCCACCAATTCCCATCTTGTGTCCTGGGTGTGAGAATGGGTCAGATAGACAGAATGGGAAGACAAATAGATTAATTATCAATGCTGAAATCCGGTCCCAGTAGCCTCGAGAGTCATGGGTGTTGTTATCAAGGTGTGTTTTTGTGTGTGATAAAATATTAATTTATTATATACAGTAAATATTTATATTTTATGAATATTATAAATATTCTCAAGCTCTACAAATTCATAACATCTACATCTTCTAGATGTGATGTGAACATTTTGTGGTTGCTCTATGGATGAGGTGACATCCATCACTATTTGGTATCGCTTTAAAGAAAATTTCATAGAAAAATACTCCCAATTAAATGAATAAGAATCACAGCACAAGGAAGTTGTCACTAAGTTGTGAGTGAGTTACGCTTTGGTGTTGTGACCACCATGACTTATGTTTCTGTGCCAAGCTATATCGAGGAGCTGTACTGGTCCTTGTTGAGGGAGGGAAGTATCCACCATCTATTGTCTTACTTTTTATAGGATTTTGGCTTAAATATCAATAAAGTTGTATATAATTATTAGAGTAATGAAAGCTGAATGTTGTTTCAGGCAGGATGGTCCCTGGCCCAAGACATGAGGGGTGATGCCAAGGCTTCCTCTACCACCAGGGCAAGGTGAGTACCACTACTGCTGTTCTTGTGTATGGCTCGATGGACAAGTATCTTTATTAATTTGTGGTGTTAAATAAAACGTTATTAATATCATGATTGTTACTGTTAGTTGAAGAGTACAATTGTAGCCACCTTTTTATTGTGGGAGGGGGGGGCAGAATATTTTCAGATATGTTTGTTGGAGAGAAAAAAAAATAAAGAAAAATTAAATATATTCAGTTTCCTTCAGAACTTTATGATCTTGTCATCAAAGCTCCCCCAGGACGGCTGAAGGTCTAAACCACTAATGATGACAGACAACACCAACCAACTAAACCAAGTTAATGATCTTACATATCTAGTGATTTGGTTAGCTTTCGTTGGTCTCTGTCGCCAAATTGCGTCGTAGTTCTACAAACTGTTGCCTTTTGGTAAGAACACTTAAAGGCGCTTTTGTAGGTTCATATTGATTTATTAATGTTGTCCCTCCTAAAAAAACATTTTTGCTCTACACCAAACACATCCTTGAGATCCTTTCAATATATAACACGGTATGGGTGGCGAGTTTCTCCTTAACTTTTATGAACATTTTTAAAGGAGTCAAGCGGGATGAAAGGTTAATGTGATTTATTTTTCCAGGTAAGTGAAAGTTAACAGCTCCTCGAGGGACCGTAGCACACCACACTTCAGGTGTGTACCAAGTCAGTTTTATACATCAGTTATCAGTGTTTTTGCACTTACTCGTGAGTCTTACGTCTCCGGTAACTGAGTAAGTCGCCGTTACTTCCCGTGTGTGAGTCTTACGTCTCCGGTAACTAAGTAAGTCGCCGTTCCTTCCCTTGTGTGAGTCTTACGTCTCCGGTAACTGAGTAAGTCGCCGTTACTTCCCATGTGTGAGTCTTACGTCTCCGGTAACTGAGTAAGTCGCCGTTACTTCCCGTGTGTGAGTCTTACGTCTCCGGTAACTGAGTAAGTCGCCGTTACTTCCCGTGTGTGAGTCTTACGTCTCCGGTAACTGAGTAAGTCGCCGTTACTTCCCGTGTGTGAGTCTTACGTCTCCGGTAACTGAGTAAGTCGCCGTTACTTCCCGTGTGTGAGTCTTACGTCTCCGGTAACTGAGGAAGTCGCCGTTACTTCCCGTGTTGAAGATCAGGATCACGTATAGAGTTAAAAGTTTTTTCTTGATCAGTGATTTTGTAGACAGTGACTTGCGTGTGTAACTCAATCTACTTCCTGAACTTTTAGTTCCTTTGCGCCATTATTACATGGTATTTTAAGTCATTTTTCATTCCATCATCTTGCATCCTGTTAGAACTGACAAGTTTTCCAGAGTTTCTTGTGATTACCAAAGATCAGGTCCAGAGTGTATCACAATATGTAAAAGTCATATTTCATTGTACTTTTCACAATAAGGGATTAAATTTGGATACAGTCAGATGTTGGTGATCCTTCCCGGAAAGAGGAGGACGTCTCTTAGTTATCTGGTTCTTCCTTGAAGACATCTCTCCAATTTGTTATGGTCTTCCTCTCTCTCTCAAGTGCTGGTAGTTATTTGAAGGAAAGACAATATTCCTGCTTGAATGTTGTGTTTTGTTGTTCAAATAAAATATTTCGTAGTAAAATATGTTGCTCCCTGGTAGCCATGAATTGTTCCCCGACGTTGTCTTGTTCACCAAAGGCTCTTCAGTTTTCAGGGCCACAGTCTATGATGAAAAGTTATATTGATTTTGGGGCTGGAATTTGGGAGCACAAGGCTGCATCCTCTTGACTCTGTCGATTTTGTTTACGGTCTATGAGCAGAAAACTTATTAACTTAGTGATGGAAATTATAGTTATCACTCTTGGGATGTTTACATTAAAGACGTTTCTGGGTCGACGAAGTCTCTCGAAGTTTATGGCAAGGTCGCTGGATCACCCTCGGGGCAGCCCTAATTCACCCAGATGTGATTGAGTTCCTCACTTTACAGTTGGGTAAGGTGAAGATGGTTGAGTGCAGTGCCGGCCAAGCTGCCCCTTTGTGTACCTAAATCCAAGGACTATAAACAGTAAGGACAGTCCGCTGTAACATCATTAACTTTAGCTCCTCCCTGTTCAATGACGTCACACTATTAAAGCCCGTCATCTGGTCAGTCACAGATGGTGGCGGCCTTTCTCTGGTTATGTTTAATTGTTTCGTTTTTTGAGAATACTACTCGTAAGGCTAAGGCTTTTCTGTGGCCAGGTATAACAAAATGAAAGCCTTATGGTCTCATAGTCCTCCAAAAAATAAGTGATAGATAAAAAAAAAAAACGTAAAATATTACAAGGAGACACCCCGGGGCTGCCGGCCATTTCACTGTTGACATGGATGAAGAAACTCACTTTTTTTGAGTTTATTAACAATGCAAAGATTTTCCTTTTGCCAGACATGGGAAGGTGAAGGGTTCTCTGGACAACTGAATATTGCCTTACAATGTATACTTAAGAAAATAGAGCAAGTTTCTCAAGGCGTCGCCGGTGAATTAAGTGATGTAACTCTGTGATGATTTATAAGAGAAAAAGTAACTATATTTGTGCCACAATATTATACAAGGTTATGATAAAGGTCATATATGTTTACGTGTCCGTGACCTATGTTTACTGTTATACATTAGTAAGTTTAATGATAGGACGCCATATTTACGTGACCAAGAAGAAGTTAAATGTGTAAATGTTGTTTTGAAATATTAATTAATAGTGTAAAATAACTTAATATTTTACACATGACGGCGTGAGGGAGCCAAGGTGAAGAGACCCTCTATTATCAGCCGTGGAAGTGTGGATTAAGATCCCGTATGATGATGCTGAGACACAGTATATGCTGTACAGTTTGGATATTTGATGCTGTGTTAACTTAGATGCTGTATGATGATGCTGAGACACAGTATATGCTGTACAGTTTGGATATTTGATGCTGTGTTAACTTAGATGCTGTATGATGATGCTGAGACACAGTATATGCTGTACAGTTTGGATATTTGATGCTGTGTTAACTTACATCCCGTATGATGATGCTGAGACACAGTATATGCTGTACAGTTTGGATATTTGATGCTATATTAACTTAGATCCCGTATGATGATGCTGAGATACAGTATATGCTGTACAGTTTGGATATTTGATGCTGTGTTAACTTAGATGCTGTATGATGATGCTGAGACACAGTATATGCTGTACAGTTTGGATATTTGATGCTGTATTAACTTAGAAGACGAAAGATATAGAGAAGAATTGTGTATCTGATATAACAAGTATAACAACAATAGCGGGTTAGACTGAACAGTTGCCGGTTAGATTATATACAAGCGACCTATAGTTATTAACTCGAGCTGTTCACCTTCCTGGTCTTGTAAGCACTTTCTTCCTTATAAAGCACAACTGGTATGGTGCCAGTTTGATGGTGTCATGGTGGGTGCTAGTCATTACACACCGAAGACCATAACTCCACCGGGTGCAGTTATTATCGCGCCATCTTCCAGTCCTCAGTTTGGGCCCCCCGGTGCACCGAGACTGGTGGCGGCAGAGTCCCCGTGTGGGGCCACATCACCACACTGTAATGTGTAAATTCACATTAAAAGACGTGATCCAATATTTTAATAAAAACAGAAAGTGAAGCAGTTCCATACCTTCCCGCCGCTGGCTGGTGGTGGACGATAACATGTCACTTGGGTCGTATTACAATATTTGTTTGTTGTATCTCGTGTATAAGGAGCTGTTAATGTGTCTTTATATTGAGAAATAATCGCCTTACATGTAATATAGATACACGTATAAACATGTTATTGGCACTATATTGATATTACTGTGTTGTGATGATGATCAAGGGCATAATTTACATATGTATTAAGAATGACATTCTTCCCTGAGGACTTCAATAACCTGCCATCTGCATCTGGTGTGTGTGGGGGAGAGACAACACCAATGAAAGAGAAAGTTCATAATCGTTTGTTTGTTCATACAATCTGGTCTTCTCGGACTGTTCCTTGACACTGGGTCATGCAACTCGTTAACTTAGGGTGTGGTTGTTGTGTTGGCGACAGCTTCTACACCTTAAACACTGGGTCATGCAACTCGTTAACTTAGGATGTGGTTGTTGTGTTGGCGACAGCTTCTACACCTTAAACACTGGGTCATGCAACTCGTTAACTTAGGGTGTGGTTGTTGTGTTGGCGACAGCTTCTACACCTTAAACACTGGGTCATGCAACTCGTTAACTTAGGGTGTGGTTGTTGTGTTGGCGACAGCTTCTACACCTTAAACACTGGGTCATGCAACTCGTTAACTTAGGATGTGGTTGTTGTGTTGGCGACAGCTTCTACACCTTAAACACTGGGTCATGCAACTCGTTAACTTAGGGTGTGGTTGTTGTGTTTGCGACAGCTTCTACACCTTAGACATTGGGTCATGCAACTCGTTAACTTAGGATGTGGTTGTTGTGTTGGCGACAGCTTCTACACCTTAAACACTGGGTCATGCAACTCGATAACTTAGGGTGTGGTTGTTGTGTTGGCGACAGCTTTTACACCTTAAACACTGGGTCATGCAACTCGTTAACTTAGGATGTGGTTATTGTGTTGGCGACAGCTTCTACACCTTAAACACTGGGTCATGCAACTCGTTAACTTAGGGTGTGGTTGTTGTGTTGGCGACAGCTTCTACACCTTAAACACTGGGTCATGCAACTCGTTAACTTAGGATGTGGTTGTTGTGTTGGCGACAGCTTCTACACCGGTCATGCAACTCGTGAACTAAGGTTGTGGTTGTTGTGTTGGCGACAGCTTCTACACCTTAAACACTGGGTCATGCAACTCGTTAACTTAGGGTGTGGTTGTTGTGTTGGCGACAGCTTCTACACCTTAAACACTGGGTCATGCAACTCGTTAACTTAGGATGTGGTTGTTGTGTTGGCGACAGCTTCTACACCTTAAACACTGGGTCATGCAACTCGTTAACTTAGGATGTGGTTGTTGTGTTGGCGACAGCTTCTACACCTTAAACACTGGGTCATGCAACTCGTTAACTTAGGGTGTGGTTGTTGTGTTGGCGACAGCTTCTACACCTTAAACACTGGGTCATGCAACTCGTTAACTTAGGATGTGGTTGTTGTGTTGGCGACAGCTTCTACACCTTAAACACTGGGTCATGCAACTCGTTAACTTAGGGTGTGGTTGTTGTGTTGGCGACAGCTTCTACACCTTAAACACTGGGTCATGCAACTCGTTAACTTAGGGTGTGGTTGTTGTGTTGGCGACAGCTTTTGCACCTTAAACACTGGGTCATGCAATTCGTTAACTTAGGATGTGGTTGTTGTGTTGGCGACAGCTTCTACACCTTAAACACTGGGTCATGCAACTCGTTAACTTAGGGTGTGGTTGTTGTGTTGGCGACAGCTTCTACACCTTAAACACTGGGTCATGCAACTCGTTAACTTAGGATGTGGTTGTTGTGTTGGCGACAACTTCTACACCTTAAACACTGGGTCATGCAACTCGTTAACTTAGGGTGTGGTTGTTGTGTTTGCGACAGCTTCTACACCTTAAACACTGGGTCATGCAACTCGTTAACTTAGGGTGTGGTTGTTGTGTTGGCGACAGCTTTTGCACCTTAAACACTGGGTCATGCAATTCGTTAACTTAGGATGTGGTTGTTGTGTTGGCGACAGCTTCTACACCTTAAACACTGGGTCATGCAACTCGTTAACTTAGGATGTGGTTGTTGTGTTGGCGACAGCTTTTACACCGGTCATGCAACTCGTGAACTAAGGTTGTGGTTGTTGTGTTGGCGACAGCTTCTACACCTTAAACACTGGGTCATGCAACTTGATAACTTAGGGTGTGGTTGTTGTGTTGGCGACAGCTTCTACACCTTAAGCACTGGGTCATGCAACTCGTTAACTTAGGGTGTGGTTATTGTGTTGGCGACAGCTTCTACACCTTAAACACTGGTTCATGGAACTCGTTAACTTAGGGCATGGTTGCTGTGTTGGCGACAGCTTCTACACCTTAAACACTGGGTCATGCAGCTCGTTAACTTAGGGTGTGGTTGTTGTGTTGGCGACAGCTTCTACACCTTAAACACTGGGTCATGCAACTCGTTAACTTGGGTTATGGTTGCTGTGTTGGCGACAGCTTCTACACCGGTCATGCAACTCGTTAACTTAGGGTGTGGTTGTTTTGTTGGCGACAGCTTCTACACGTTAAACACTGGGTCATGCAACTCGTTAATTTAGGGTGTGGTTACTGTGTTGGCGACAGCTTCTACACCTTAAACACTGGGTCATGCAGCTCGTTAACTTAGGGTGTGGTTGTTGTGTTGGCGACAGCTTCTACACCTTAAACACTGGGTCATGCAGCTCGTTAACTTAGGGTGTGGTTGTTGTGTTGGCGACAGTTTCTAGACCTTAAACAAATTCACCCTTGGGCCGGCCATCCTCGTTATACGAGTGGCAACTATTATATTATTATCTGTGTGTGTGTGTGCGCGTGTGCGCGCGCTATTTCCTGCCCTTCATTGTCCTCTCAAACACCGTAACAAAAGCCTTCTACACCTCTTCCGTAGCCGCCTTCTTCCCTGGGTCCCTGGAGGAGACTGTAAGGGACAGTGAGAGAGGGAGAAGACAGAGGGAGAATGTGCTCACTCCTCTTTGGTCTCCGCCACGTCCTGGAGGCCACCTTGTAGCCTCTATTCTCCCCTGTCCTCGCGGCCTCCCACTTGTGTGATAAAGTATATTAATTTAACTTTAAACTGAAAGAGGTGAGAACTCATCTCCCTCACTCACTTTATCCTCCATCATAAAATATTACCAACAAAATGGCGTCAAAACCACACCCTGACTCTCTTGTTCTCATATCTTCTCTTCAGTTTAGTGAGAGAAAAGATGACTTGGGTATCTATAAGACTGTGCCGTGTTGCCGCCCTGCTACAGCTTATTACTAACACGTAGCTGTCACTCCTGGAGGCAGGCACCCAGGCCCTAGCACACCACCACACACACACACACTCCTCCAAGCCTATGTAATCATACCATCATTATTTAACATCCTATTAGACATCCTTTAATCCTTGCTCTTCATTCTAGTCATCCTGATCATCCATCTTACGGCCTCACTTGCTTGATTCTCCTTGGGGAATCCTGCAGTGATATCCCTTCAAGTGTCTCTGGCATCCTAAACTTTCAGACGCTTTCTCTAGTCTCTCCATTCAAGCCATCCTCACCTTCCATGCTACGGCTTATAACAATATATTTCACGAGTACTCCTCTAGGAAATCTTTCAGTGCCATCCTAACAGCTGCTTTCTACAGTTCCTTGTTACGTGGTATCCTTCACCATCCTGTATCTTTTATCCGATTCCTTCTCCACCAACATCCTACATCATCCTTATATGCCAGATTTTCCAAGGAATCTTACACCACGAAAATATAGTCTCTTTTCTACAGTATATTCAGATACACCTCAGCTACCATCCTATGACCAAAAATCCTACTTCCTCGTCTTCTAGAGTATCCTACACCGTCTATTTTTTCTAGGAGCGACGTATCCTATGCATAAACGTCCTTCTCTCCTACAGAATCACAAGGCCACCACTTTTTCCAAGTCGTTTCTCACAAATCATTCTACAACGAAACTGCTTCCCTCCTCTTCCTCCTCCTCTTCCACTCCCTCCTTCACCCTCTTCTTTTTAGTAAACATTATCATAGGACCAAACTTCTTTCCGCTTCGTCCTCCTCCTCATTCTCTCCATCCTCTTCCTTCCTCTTCTTCTCCTTCTGTTTTTTCACCCCCTTCCTCCTCCTCTTCTCCATCTTCTTTCTTCTTCTTCTCCTCCATTTATCCTCTTCCTTTTCTTCTTCCACCCCCCTTCCATCATCTTCCTTCATCTCCTCCTCCTCCTCCTTTCCACCCTCTTGCCTCTTCTCCATTCTATTCCTTCTCCTTCCACCCCCACCCCACCTCCTTCTCTCTTTCCTCTTCCCTTTCCTCCTCCCCTCTCTCCTCTTCCTTCTCTTCCTCCTCCGAAGATATTTTTCAACGCCTCGCCATCATTCCAGGGGACCACTCACCCCAGGCTTCTTATACCTACCAACAAAAAGGCTTAAGGTGAATGGCCTACCTGTGGCTGATTAAGATGACCCCCCTCCCCCCCCCACACACACATACACATACATACACATGCATACATAATTGTACTACTTCTACTTCTACTTTGCTGTCACTCTGAATCAAGTATGACAATCATCCAGCTATGATACAATGGTATGAGTTATTAACGATGTCACCTTTGTTGGTGAGCTTTGAGGTGACTCGAGAGGCCGATATGGGTCCGGCAGGGTCGTCCACAGATGCTGCACATGTGGAGGGCTACATTTAGTGCGGGAGGGGCGGCGGCAGTGTATCTCCGGCGTTGGCGCTTGTCACCTGTACACACATGCACACAAACACCTATATATGCACACACACACACACACACACACACACACACACACACACACACACACACATACATACAGATACACGTACTCACACACACATAAACACACACTTATATATACACACACACACACACACACCTTAACTTTTCTTCAGAGAACCTCACAGAAGATGCTCCATTTTGACTTTGACCCTCGGTTGTGACCTTGACCTCGCGGCGAGTCACATGACGCCAGGTCTCAACTCCACAAGTAGACAAAGTTTGCCTGAAATACAAGGAAGAGTTTTGAGATATTGATGAAATAACCTGCGGGTAAAGTGTGGGTCGAGACCAGGCAGGTGTTGTGGTATATCTTGTTGTTTATTACAGACTGTCGCTCACCATACACGCATACACATACACTTGTACCTACATACCCACACATGCATACATACACATATACACACATACACAGGTACACTCGGAAACCATAATCTCTAGCCCACCTGGGTAGGTACTGGAGGTTAGAACAGTGTCCTTTCTGGACGGGGGCCCACTCAAACTATCATGGGGCAATACACGCACGAACACACACAGTCATAGTACGGCTGTATAGATGACATTATGCATAAATATTGTATATGGCATTTTATACTCTGCATTATCTTCATTATATATGAACACCAAGAAAAAATACCATAGGTTGTAGTTACGAAAGTATGAATGGAAATAAACACTTCCAAACCACCTAGTGACTCCACACAACGTGTGTGTGTGTGTGTGCCAGATCACGATGCTTCCACTCATTCGCATAACTGTATGAAAAATCGTGTTTAATTTAACTACATATTTCAAAAACCTTAAATTACATGTGGATCAGTCACTCCTCATTTGACACACTTATAGTGTAATACTTTGACCATCCCACCTGGGCACATGGAGGCCCACGGTAGCTCTCACGGGGCAACATACGCACGAACACACAAGTTATGATATGAACTCTTCCAGGCTTTACTATCACTATCATGTTATGTTCATCGTGCTCTGTATCTTGGGAACTAGTCATAGTATCAATACATGACAATGTTATTAAAATAATATTGTAGCTTTTACCCTAGAGTTATTGTTGTAAATCATGGACAGGAAGGATACATAAATTGTAATATCAAGCGTTACGGCGTGGAGTAATCATCTCCCAGGTGAGGGGGGCGATTTGGCACTTTTTCAGGTTTGTCTTAAGACTATTCTTATACCCTTTCAATAAGGCATTTTACTGTTGTCCATGCTGGTAACATGGCCAGTCCAGCGTAGTTGTTATGGATAATGGTAGCCTTGATGCTCCTACAGTTGGATTCAGCAAGATACTGGATTTGTTCTCTTGTCTTCCCAGTGAACTCAGAGAATGGAAGGTACACTCCGTTAGTGAAAGATTTCAAGTGCCTTGAGGTGCTTCCTGTATGTGATTTATGTCTCGCTGCCATATAGCAGGGTGAAGACACGGTTAAGGAGTCTGCCAAATGCTTGAGATCCACATCTGATCCGATGTTGAATCTCTTCATCGATGTCCTCGGTGGTGGACAGGTCGGAGCCTTGATAATGAAGGTGGGTAACAGTAAAGAGGGTAGAATTGTTAAGCTGGATAAATGGTGGAGGTGTGGCTGAACCGGGTGCAGGCTGAAAGCGAAACTGAGTCTTCCATACATTTACCTGCAGGCCGAAGTGTGCATACGCACCTGCGAAGGTGTTCAGGATCTCCTGTAGGTCGCGCTCAATGTGAGAAACAAGGGTGAGGTCGTCTGCATACTGATGTTCAGTAATGGAAGCTGCCGACACCTTTGTTTCTGCCTGGAGGCGTCTTATGTTGAAAAGACCCTTCATCCAGTATTGGATGTCCACCTCTCCGGCTAAATTGGCACTGGCACGAGTAAGGAAGGCTGCCAAGAAAATGGAAAAGGAAGTTGGTGCCAGTGCACATCCTTATTTTACCTCCGGTTGGACGACAAAGAACTCAGACTGGGTGCCATTGTGCAGGATACTGCCATTCATGCCATCGTGGACTAGCCTCACAATAGCCATGAATTTTGATGGGCAGCCGAAACGGCTGAGGGTCCGCGAGAGGGCTTCCCTATTGACTGAGTCAAAGGCCTTGGTTCGGTCGTTGAAGGGCATGTACAGGTCACCATTACCCTGTTCTCTGCACTTTTCCTGTTTCTGGGGGGGGGGGGGGGCAGCATAGATCATGTCAGTGGTGCCACATGATGGTCTAAAGCCACATTGAGATTCTGGGAGGACGTTTTCCGCCTCAGGTAGTATTCTGTTTCGGAGGACTCGGGCGATATTCTTGGCAGCTACGGACAGCAGTGAGATCCTGCTGTAGTTGCCACAGTCTGACCGGTCTCCCTTGTTCTTATAAATATTGACGATGGGGGCGTCTTTAAGAGCTTGGGGAATTTCCTCCTTTTCCTATATATTCTTCTGGAGAGAGTGGAGACGGCTAGTAAGCAGAGGTCCTCCTACTTTATGCATCTCGGCTCGGATTGCAACAGGCCCTGAGGCTTTGTTATTTTTCATTTGTATGATGGCAGTAGCTACCTCATCCAAGGATGGAGGATTGCTGAGGTGGGTTAGCTTAAGATGCTGAGGGACCTGCTGGGTAGTCAGGACATCCACATCGGTGTTTCTGTTGAACAGTGAATGGTAGTGCTCTTTCCAGCGCTGAAGGATGCCTTCTTCGTCTTTAATTATGGGGTTACCGTCGGAAGAGTGGAGGGGGGGGGCTGTGCCATGAGTGATTGACCCATAAAATGCTTTACTGGAATTGAAAAATTCGTGCATTTTTTGCTGATCTTTAATTTTTTGGTGTTTCACATGCTTTATTTTTAAACCAACGTTCTTTAGATTGTGAAGTTACTGCTGGATGGCCGTTTTCTTCTTGGAAAAGGTATCGACTTTGATACGAAACCGAGGGTTGTTCTGCCAATCAGTTAAAGCAGCATGTTTATCATTGACGAGTACATTGATTGGCGGGTTATTTTCATTAAACCAGTCCTGGTGTATTCTTTCCATCTGCATGAGGGGGTCTCTGCAGATTTTTGTCATGACAGTGTCAAGAATACCCCATTCGGCACTTGGATTTGGGTTGTTTGTTGTCGGGTTGTTTATTAGCCGATGTTCGAGATGCTCTCTGAAAGCATGTCCTACTGCTTGTATCCTCCAGACGCTTAGTGTTAGAACCCCTTCTGGAGTTCTCCGTTTTAGGGCGACGTGAAATGAAAGCATGGCTCTTGACGAGCCGATGATCTTTACCGTGGTTTTAGCCACTGAGGAAATCTCTGCGATTGCTTTCTCTGACAATGATTTAGTCAATGAGATGCCATTGTTTGGTTCGTGGATGTTGCCACGAACCCTTGAAGTTGTCGGCCTGGCCAAACAAGGTATTGGTGATAGTGAAGTTGTGTGCAGCACACTTGCTGAGGAGGAGTAGGCCGTTGGGATTACACTTGCCTAGTCCATTTCTCCCTATGGTTCCTGCCAAATGTTAGCATTTCTGCCAGCTCTGGCACTGAAGTCGCCAAGAAGCACCACCTTGTCTTCTCTGGGGATAGAGGTTAGCACCCTCTCGAGGCTGGCGAAAATGGCCTCCTTGATGTCATCCTCTGCATCCAGTGTTGGGGCGTTTGTACTGATAAAGGCATGGCGTGAGTGATTCAGTGGGACTCGGAGCGTCATGAGGCGCTCGTTGATCCCAATAGGCATTTCAGTTAGCCTGTGTAGGATGCGTTGGCGGATGGCAAAGCTTACTCCATAAATGCGGTGTCTCTCCACAGAAGGCTTACCCTTCCAGAACAAGGTATAGCCAGATCCCTGTTCAGTGAGTTGACCCTCGTCTGGGAGCCGGGACTCACTAATGGCTGCTTGTCGAAGTTATACCTAGTCAGCTCTTTTTCCACAAGAGCAGTTCTTCTTTTAGGATGCTCATTTGTGCCAGTATCCAGAAGGGTCCTGACATTCCATGCAGCGACCATAAGAGGTTGTATAGTTTGTTTTTGTTTTGATCTGTGATTTAGATTGTGTTTTCGACTGCATAACGATGTCCTTACCGGGTTCTGTTGCCCAGCCAGGTTGGTTTTATAGGCAGGCTATGTTTAGGGCACCTTTCCTAGCCCCCTCCCCATGAGGGATGAGCAAATTGGGTCCTCGAGAGGACTTCTCAGCTGTATAGACAGGACTGGATTGCACTGCTTCCTAGATCCGAGTGCATAAACGACCATCTTAACTGTGCTGCCCATGTGCAGAGTTGTGACTAGAGACTCCCGGCAGTCATCTCTGCCTGTCCCCGTCGCCACTCGTCCGTCGCCATAGAACTTTTGGGGATAAAGAGGTTTTGATGATGATGAGTATGATGAGCTGGGTGATGGCGAGTTGATTTATAATAATAATAATAATAATAATAATAATAATAAACGGTGTATTAATAGAGTTGCAGCCGGTGGCTGAAAATATACAGACTTACATTAGATTTAGACATAATGATATAATATGCATTGAATACATTTACAGGGCTGTGCAGTACATAAATCAGGAGTTGCTTATTATTTTAACAATAGATGGGATGGTGCTGTTCTTATATCTATCAGTGCGGGCTCTTATGGGCTGAATTTTGTTGCAGTGATGGACTGCGCGAGTTGGGTGTGGGGCTGCAGGTGGCAGGAGGTGGCGATGGCGAGGGTGGTGCAGTAGTCCACGGCCAAACCTTTGCAGTGCTTGGTGGTGGAGGTCACTGAGGGATGGCATTTCCAGGGTGGAGAGAGCGTTGGTGAAGCCGGAGTATTCTGCGCCGAGCATGATTCTGTAGGCCCTTTTCTGTACCTTCTCTAGCTGACGTTGTTGGGTAGAGTTGAGAGAAGACGACCAGGCTGGTGACGCATACGTTAGTTTGGGGAGAATATAGGCGTTGTAGATGGTCCTCAGCTTTGGCGTGGGTGTCCCAAGTGACCTAAGTCTTTGTAGCATGTAGAGATGGTACAAGGCTGCCTTGACTGTGTTATTTACATGGGCCTTCCAGTTAAGTTTGTTGTCTATAGTTACACCCAGGAGTTTGGCAGACTGCACCAGCTGGAGAGGATGGGCACCCACTGTGACTGCTGGGGCTTGCACTGGAGTGGTGGTGGTATTGATGTGCATGACTATGGTTTTGGTGTGGTTGATGGTGACCTTGTTCTCCGTAGTCCATGCCTGTAGCCTGTCCAAGGTGCCTTGGAGCGGTGAGTAGTCTGGTGCGGTGTTGTCCACTGAAGCCCCCACAGTGCAGTAATCCACGTACTTCCACCTGTGAGGAGTGTCCGATAGAGCGTCGTTGATCAGGATGAGGAAGCACAGTGGTCCCATCTTGGTCCCCTGGGGAACACCGCAGATGTGGTAAGGCAGGAGCGCAGGCTGCAACCACACATCTTGGCTCTCCCTTTTCCTGATCCAGTGGTGCAAGTGTTGTATTGACTGGGGAGAGGGAGAGTTGCAATGGCTGCCGATAGCCCAGTTTGTTGAGTTTCGCCTTAGTAGCCTCTCCATCAGGCATTGCCTCCGTCCACCGGTGTAGTCGTTGGGTTCCCATGGTGGTCACCTCTTCCGCCTACACCGCCATTGGGGTCTTGTTGGAGCTCTGTAAACATGTCTGCCTGATGCTGGGCTCCACCTCAGATTTTTCGTTCAGGGTTTACTCCCGTAGCCTTATACCTGCCAAGGTTAATTTGCAAGGCAGCGGGTCAGTGGTTGGTAGGCGCTAGGACGTTTCCACATGTCAGTGGGCCTATGCGCCGTCCCTCTGGGGGCCCACTGCTACTCCGAGATCCCCTGCTGGTCTAGCCTGGGTCCACGAGGTACCCAATTACCGTGTGTTGCCACGAGGAGGCACAGCAGGAGTCTTGATGATGAAGAGGCTGTGTACTGGCCGCAGAAGACTTATGTAAGTGGCTTCCTTGTTCATCTCGAGGGCTAGTCAGCGGCGGTAGCTGAAAGCGAGAGGGAGCGAGAAGTGCTTGCACTTTAACACTAGACGCATTTCACCACCCTATTTGTGAACACACACACGCACACACGCACACACACACACACACACACACACACACACAGATACATTCAAACATACATACATACATACATACATACATACACATACATACATACATACACATACATACATACATACATACATACATACATACATACATACATACACACATTCACACGCATGCACATATACATACATACGAACATATACATACATACATACATACATAAATACACATACATACATACACACAAATACACACAAACACACACACACTTATACAGAAATATACATACATACATACATACATACATACGTGCATACATACATACACACATACATATATACATACATATACAGTATACATACATTATAATGGTTTCTCCTTTTGTAACGAGGATGGCCGACCCAAGGGCGACCTAGGTGTGAATTTGTTTAAGGTGTTGAAGCTGTCGCTAACACAAAAACCACACCCTAAGTTAACTAGCTGAATGACCTACCAGCGTTACGTTTACCATTCGTTAGGCGACTGTAAAGTAGCTGCTTTGGCAATCGACCGTCGTCCATGCTGGTAACATGGCCAGTCCAGTGTAGTTATTCATGGATAATGGTAGACTCGATGCTCGTACAGTTGGTGTCAGCGACAATACTAGCATTTGTCCTCTTGTCTTCCCAGCGAACTCGGAGGATGGAACGTAGACTCCGTTGGTGAAAGTTTCTAGTGCCTTGAGGTGCCTCCTGTATGTGACCCATGTCTCACTGCCATACAGCAGGGTGGGGAGGACTACTGCTCGAGAACGTGCAATTGTGTAGATAATTTCAGCTCCGTACAGCTGAAGACACGGTTAAGGAGTTTGCCAAAGGCTTGAGATGCACATCTGATCCGATGTTGAATTTCTTCATCGATGTCCGCGGTGGTGGACAGGTCGGAGCTGAGATACTGAAATTAGGTAACATTAGAGAGGGTAGTACCGTTAAGTTGGATGGAAGGTGGTGTGGATGAACCAGGGGCAGGCTGAAATAGAATCTTGAGTCTTACGTACATTCACCTCAAGGCCGAAGTGTGCATAAGCATCTGCGTAGGTGTTCATGATCTCCTGTAGGTTGCATTCAGTGTGAGCGACAAGGGTGAGGTCGTCTGCATACTGAAGTTAGTAATGGAAGCTGCCGACACCGTTGTTCCTGCCTGGAGTCGTCTTATGTTGAAAAGACCCTTCATCCAGTATTGGATGTCCACCCCGCCCGCCAAATTGGCACTGGCACCAGTAAGGAAGGCAGCCAAGATAATGGGAAAGAGAGTTGGTCCCAGTACACACCCTTGTTTTACCCCGTTTGGATGGGGAAGAACTCAGATTGGATACCATTGTGCAAGACAGTGCCGTTCCTGCCATCGTGGAGTTGCCTCATAAAGGCGATGAATTATGGTGGGCAGCCAAACCGGCTTAGGGTCCGCATTAGGATGACCTTACTGAGCGTGGTTACCCAGTCAGTGGTGAGCAGAGTGGCTCGTAGAAAGGGCTGCTCAGTCGCACAGACAAGACCGGACTACACTGCTGCATAGATCCCAGTGCATAAACGACCATCTAATCTGTGCCGCGCATGTGCAGAAATGTGACTAGAGACTCCTCTCTGCCTGTCCCCGTCGCCATAGGACTTTTGGGGGGTATACGGGTTTTGATGATGATGAGAAGTATGATGGCTGTGCATGAGTTGATTTATGTGGTGAGGCAGGAGCGCAGGCTGCAACTACACATCTTGGCCCTACCTTTTCCTGATCCAGTGGTGCAGGTAGTTGCAACGACACACACACACACACACACGCACACACACACATATATATATATATATATATATAATGTGGAGAGAGGAAGAGAGAGAGCATATAGAAAGGGTTTGTGGACGGGCAACTTTAATTAAAAAAAAAATCGCAATAATATTAAACGAGTTAGATTTTACGGGGCTCAACTTTGGAGTGTGAAATTTGGAACCCGCAAAAAAGTGAACAATTTTATGGGTCAGTAATAGAGTTATGGCTTGGGTGGGAAAAATTCATTATATATATATATATATGAAGGGTATATATTGTTTAATCAGGTTTTTGTAACCGCCTGAGTGCGATGAATTAATAACTTGAGTACGGTGACTTAATCTTGAGTACGATAATTTACCCCCTTGAGTACGATTAATTAATCCCCGAGTACGATGGTTTAACCCCGAGCATGGTTATTTAAGCCCTTGAGTACGATCATATAATAACATAACCCACTGAATGCAAACATGATAATACAAATTAAATAATATCTGAAAATAAATCACATGTGACGTACCTTGAATAAACTAATAATATTTATTCTAATATTCTCACCTACGGTAAAATAAGCGGTTTTTTGTGTTGTTGAAATTCCCTTTTTCTTCTCGTAAGTTTAGTCAGTTAGTTAGATCTATATTTATACCTCCATTCAAGGTAAAAGGAAATCGTAAAAAAAAATTACTCCAATACATAATTGTTTTTTTGCATACTGTCAATCATTAGTAATTGCATTGTGATATTTTTGTTATAACTTCAACAATGAGGTTCTGACAGACATAGAAAACGGGGTTGGTGTGTGTTTTAGGGAGGTATTATTCTCATACTCAGAGGAACCAACGATATTGACTGTTTGGTGATGACACGAGTAACCGCTTGAGCCCCTACTTGATGCCGAGAGAGAGAGAGTTCTATTAAGTTCCACTTTTAATAAGTGCCAGTTCTTATAGGTTCCAGTAGGTCCGAGTTCTAATATATTCCAGTTTAAATCGGAACCAGTTCTAATAGGAAATAATTCTAATAAGTGCCAGTTCTAATAGGTTCCAATTTTAATAGATTGCTGTCCTAATAGGTGGCACTTCTAATAGGTTTTAGTCTTAAATGTATGTGTGGATGGATGTATGTATGCATGTGTATATGTATGTATGTATGTGTGTATGTGTGTATGTATGTATGTATGTATGTATGTAATAATAATAATAGTAATAAAAATAATAATAATAATAAACGGTTTATTAATAGAGTTGCAGCCGGTGGCTGAAAATATACAGACTTACATTTGATTTAGACATAATGATATAATATGCATTGAATACATTTACAGGGCTGTACAGTACATAAATCAGGAGTTGTTTATTATTTTAACAATAGATGGGATGGTGCTGTTCTTATATCTATCGGTGCGGGTTCTTATGGGCTGAATTTTGTTGTAGTGGCGGACTGCGCGAGTTGGGTGGGGGGCTGCAGGTGGCAGGAGGTGGCGATGACGAGGGTGGTGCAGTAGTTCTCTTCCAAACCTTTCCAATGCTTGGTTGTGGAGGTCACTGAGGGATGGCATTTCCAGGGTGAAGAGAGCGTTGGTGAAGCCGGAGTAGTCAGCGCCGAGCATGATTCTGCAGGCCCTTTTCTGTACCTTCTCTAGCTGACGTTGTTGGGTGGAGTTGAGAGAAGACGACCAGGCTGGTGACGCATACGTTAGTTTGGGGAGAATAACGGCGTTGTAGATGGTCCTCAGCTCTGGCGTGCGTGTCTCAAGCGACCTAAGTCGTCGTAGCATGTAGAGACGGTATGAGGCTGCCTTGACTGTGTTATTTACATGGGCCTTCCAGTCAAGTTTGTTGTCTATAGTTACACCCAGGAGTTTGGCAGACTGCACCAGCTGGAGAGGATGGGCACCCACTGTGACTGCTGGGGCTTGCACTGGAGTGGTGGTGGTATTGATGTGCATGACTACGGTTTTGGTGTGGTTGATGGTGACCTTGTTCTCCGTAGTCCATGCCTGTAGCCTGTCCAGGGTGCGTTGTAGCGATGAGTAGTCTGGTGCGGTGTTGTCCACTGAAACCCCCACAGTGCAGTCATCCACGTACTTCCACCTGTGAGGAATGTCCGATAGAGCGTCGTTGATCAGGATGAGGAAGCACAGTGGTCCCATCTTGGTCCCTTGGGGAACACCGCAGGTGAGGTGTTGGAATGTGGAGACCAAGCCCTGATACCTCACTGCCTGGCGACGTCCACTCAAGAAATCAGTGAGCCATGAGACCAGGTTGGTGGGCAGCCCTAGTGCAATCGCCTTGTTGATAACAGTGCAGTGATCAACAAGGTCAAAGGCCTTCCTGAAGTCCACAAGGGCAACGGCCAGTGATGTCTTACGTTTCTGCAAGTTTTTGTGCAGAAAATCAAGAAAGCTCACCAAGCAGTGTGATGTAGAGGAGGTCCTCATATTGCCAAATTGCTGTGGAGCTATTGACTGATAGATACTGGCAAATGCCCAGTCAAAAACAAAGTCCTCACAAAGTAGACTGGGTATGGGGGTAATGGCAACTGGCCTGAGGTCGTTAGGGGACTGTGGGGTGGTAACCTTGGGGATGGGGGTGACAAATGCGGTTTTCCATTCATCAGGACATTTGCTTTGTCTGAGGGATGCATTAATAATGGAACAGAGGGGGGTGGCAAGTTCGACTGCAAATTCCTTGTATATTTTGATTGGGAGGTCAATTGGGGTCGTGGAGCGTTTGGATTTAAATTTCAGGAGTTTGTTGGCGATTTCATATGGTTGAACACTGGGAGGGGGGAAGGGGGAAGGTAAGTAAGCTGGGAGGAGAGTGAGGTCAAGACTGGGTAAGGTATGACATATGGTAGCAAAATGGTTATTAATTATCTCAGCTGCCTCCTCACGAGGTAAATGTGAGATGAAAGGAAGTGTGGGAGACTGACAGTTGAGACCACAGAGATCTTTTACCTTGGAGTACCACGGACAGAGGCCGTGCACCTTCCTGGGATAATAAGTCTTCTTGGCTGACTTGATTTCCCTGATGATCTGATTACGTAGACTCTTGTACAGGCGGTTGTTGGTGCAGTTTGCCTTGTTGCGCTGCTCAATGAGTCTTTTTATGAGGGGAGTAATCCACCGGACATCATCGGGGTGGATCCTCAATGTCTTGGCTGGAAAGAAGTGGTGGTCGGCTTTGGTGATAGTGTCCAGGTAATTATCCCACTTGTTCTGCACATCGTCTACCGTGCTCACTTCAGTCCAGGGATACCGGGTTATCCATTGTCCGAAACGCCGGTAAGTCCTGGTGGCAACTGGCGGTGGTGAGAAGGTGGGGGTAGGTGACCACAGCAGGGACAGGTGGGGGCTGCGTCCCATGGGAGGCAGCGGCTGGGGGGGAAGGTAGTGGTTACCGAGATCAGTCATAATGAGGTCAAGGGTGGCATTGCCATGTGTGGAAAAGTCAACTATTTGTGTAAGGTGGAGGTGTTGGGTGATGTCTAACTCATTGAAGTCACCACATATCACTAGTTTAGCACATGGGAATCTGGATCTCAGGGAGTCAGCAGTGTCTCTAATATGAGTAATCAGTACAATGGCGGTTGGTGCGCGGAGGGGGGGGGGGTGATAGTATACACAGACATTGAGGGAGGCAAGCTGGCGGGGGTGGGAGTGACCTGAACCCACAAGGCTTCTACATCTTCAGGTACATTAACACCTAGGGGTGATGGTTTGAGGTCACTGCGACAGTACAGAACTACACCCCTACCTCTCCTGTCCTTTCTAAGGTGGTGAAATAACTCATAGTTTTCTATGGCACAGATCTCAGGAACAATTTGCCACGCCTCGGTA
>CAUDMG010003056.1:55000-137500 GCA_958450375.1 Homarus gammarus | reverse complement strand
CAATTATATTTATCTCTGCGTGTAAATTTAATGTGAAGGCGTTGTACAGTGAGTCTTAAGCCCAAGGGGTGAGATAATGAGAGAGAGAGAGAGAGAGAGAGAGAGAGAGATGGGAATTCTTGTTCAGTTTCTGGGTCAAGTAGAGATAAAATAGTACTGTAAGAGGCATGATGGTGAATGATTTATGATTAAAAGTGAAGGAGGGAAGGAGTGAGGGAGGGAAGGAGTGTAGGAGGTGAAGAAAAGAGAGAAAGAGAGGGGAAGAGGAAAAGAAACAGTGTACGAGTGAGGGAAGGGCGAAGGAGGGAAAAACAGAGGAGGGAAGAAAAAATAACGAAAGTGGGAGAGAGGGTGTGACAGATAACAGAGAAAGTGATAAAACAAAAAACTACTAAGTGTTCCCCTCTGAAGAAAACGGAAGGCGGGACTGAAAAAATGTGAGTGAATTATTTTAGTGGTGACTTGTGGTACAGAATTTATGTAAAAATAGTTTTAACTTATCTTTCTCTGTGTGTGTGTTGTGGTGCTATATATTTCCTTCTTTATTAAAATCACTTATTCTCAGTTTATCACATATTCCTCCACTTCCCGTCTTGATAATCAATCTCCACTTTCCCCTTCCTAAGTTAAGCCAATCGTCAGTTTTATCTTATTCCATATTTATTGCATCTTCTCTATATTCCTTACCTTCACTCCTTGTTTTATAAGTTATCAGTTGTTTTCTTATTATATTTTACTGTTTTCCTATTCTCTCTGATTCCTCTATTCCAAATTTATCACGTGTTTTTTTCCCATTATGTTTATCTTCGTATTTATTTATCATTATTGTTTAATTATCACATATTCTTTCCTACTCACGTGATTTATTCGAATTTAAGCCTTTATTTCCCATCTACTTCATTTATTCAGTCCCGTACATCTCCAGTTTTATCGTCCCACACACACACACACACACACACACACACACACTAAATCTACTTATCTTATCCTTAACTGTGTCGTCTTTTCTTCTCAACTTATCGACCATTTTTCTTATTTACGACCTCTATCTTGGTCTTTTTTCACAATCATCGGCTCTCTCTCTCTCTCTCTCTCTCTCTCTCTCTCTCTCTCTCTCTCTCTCATACGTCAATTTCAAGTCTTAACTTTTCTTTTCAGTCCTGACCTAATTCTGGCGGCCCCAGCGCATTGATCCTTGTACCCCCCCCTCCCCTCCTCTCTCTCTCTCTCTCTCTCTCTCTCTCTCTCTCTCTCTCTCTCTCTCTCCTTTAATTCCTCTATTCCTCTACACATTTCCACACCCCCTCACTTCACTACTTAAACCTAACCTAACCAAACCAAACCAGGATTTTAGTGTTAATTTTCGGTTCCATTTCCTATTATGGTAGTTAACTTCAGCACCTGAGTGACGGAGTTACAGCTGTGCCACCAACACCTGAGTGAGGGAGTTACAGCTGTACCACCAACACCTGAGTGAGGGAGTTACAGCTGTACCACCAACACCTGAGTGAGGGAGTTACAGCTGAACCACCAACACCTGTGTGAGGGAGTTACAGCTGTACCACCAACACCTGAGTGAGGGAGTTACAGCTGTACCACCAACACCTGAGTGAGGGAGTTACAGCTGTACCACCAACACCTGAGTGAAGGAGTTACAGCTGTACTACCAACACCTGAGTGAGGGAGTTACAGCTGTACTACCAACACCTGAGTGAGGGAGTTACAGCTGTACCACCAACACCTGAGTGAGGGAGTTTCAGCTGTACCACCAACACCTGAGTGAGGGAGTTACAGCGGAACCACTAACACCTGAGTGAAGGAGTTACAGCTGTACCACCAACACTTGAGTGAGGGAGTTACAGCTGTACCACCAACACCTGAGTGAAGGAGTTACAGCTGTACCACCAACACCTGAGTGAAGGAGTTACAGCTGTACCACCAACACCTGAATGAGGGAGTTACAGCTGTACCACCAACACTTGAGTGAGGGAGTTACAGCTGTACCACCAACACCTGAGTGAGGGAGTTACAGCTGTACCACCAACACTTGAGTGAGGGAGTTACAGCTGTACCACCAACACCTGAGTGAGGGAGTTACAGCTGAACCACCAACACCTGAATGAGGGAGTTACAGCTATACCACCAACACTTGAGTGAGGGAGTTACAGCTGTACCACCAACACCTGAGTGAGGGAGTTACAGCTGTACCACCAACACCTGAGTGAGGGAGTTACATCTGTACCAGCAACACCTGAGTGAGGGAGTTACAGCTGTACCACCAATACCTGAGTGAGGGAGTTACAGCTGTACCACCAACACCTGAGTGAGGGAGTTGCAGCTGTACCACCAACACCTGAGTGAGGGAGTTACAGGTGAACCACCAACTCCTGAGTGAGGGAGTTACAGCTGTACCGCCAACACCTGAGTGAAAGAGTTACAGCTGTATCACGAACACCTGAGTGAAGGAGTTACATCTGTACCAGCAACACCTGAATGAGGGAGTTACAGCTGTACCACCAACACTTGAGTGAGGGAGTTACAGCTGTACCACCAACACTTGAGTGAGGGAGTTACAGCTGTACCACCAACACCTGAGTGAGGGAGTTACAGCTGTACCACCAACACCTGAGTGAGGGAGTTACAGCTGTACCACCAACACCTGAGTGAGGGAGTTGCAGCTGTACCACCAACACCTGAGTGAAGGAGTTACAGCTGTATCACGAACACCTGAGTGAGGGAGTTACATCTGTACCACCAACACCTGAGTGAGGGAGTTGCAGGTGAACCACCAAATCCTGAGTGAGGGAGATACAGCTGTACCGCCAACACCTGAGTGAAGGAGTTACAGCTGTATCACGAACACCTGAGTGAGGGAGTTACATCTGTACCAGCAACACCTGAGTGAGGGAGTTACAGCTGTACCACCAACACCTGAGTGAGGGAGTTACATCTGTACCACCAATACCTGAGTGAGGGAGTTACAGCTGTACCACCAACTCCTGAGTAAGGGAGTTTCAGCTGTGCCACCAACACCTGAGTGAAGGAGTTACAGCTGTACCACCAACACCTGTGTGTGTGATACAGCTGTACCACCAACATCTGAGTGAGGGAGTTACAGCTTTACCACCAACACCTGAGTGAGGGAGTTACAGCTGAACCACTAACACCTGAGTGAAGGAGTTACAGCTGTACCACCAACACCTGAGTGAGGGAGTTACACCTGTACCACCAACACCTGTGTGAGGGTGTTACAGCTGTACCATTAACACCTGAGTGAAGGAGTTACAGCTGTACTACCAACACCTGAGTGAGGGAGTTACAGCTGTGCCACCAACACCTGAGTGAGGGAGTTACAACTGTACAACCAACACCTGTGTGAGGGAGTTACAGCTGTACTACCAACACCTGAGTGAGGGAGTTACAGCTGTACCACCAACACCTGAGTGAGGTGAGTTACAGCTGTACCACCAACACCTGAGTGAGGGAGTTACAGCTGTACCACCAACACCTGAGTGAGGGAGTTACAGCTGAACCACCAACACCTGAGTGAGGGAGTTACAGATGTACCACCAACACCTGAGTGAGGGAGTTACAGCTGAACCACCAACACCTGAGTGAGGGAGTTACAGCTGAACCACCAACACCTGAGTGAGGGAGTTACAGCTGAACCACCAACACCTGAGTGAGGGAGTTACAGCTGTACCACCAACACCTGTGTGAGGGAGTTACAGCTGTACCACCAACACCTGAGTGAGGGAGTTACAGCTGTACCACCAACACCTGAGTGAGGGAGTTACAGCTGTACCACCAACACCTGTGTGAGGGAGTTACAGCTGTACCACCAACACCTGTGTGAGGGAGTTACAGCTGTACCACCAACACCTGAGTGAGGGAGTTACAGCTGTACCACCAACACCTGAGTGAGGGAGTTACAGCTGTACCACCAACACCTGTGTGAGGGAGTTGCAGCCTCATGTAATAATGGTCGTAAATTCCTTCATTATTCACTACAAAACCATTTTTCTATTCCTCCCTGAATGGTATTTGAATTAGATTCCCAGAACTGTGTACTCCCTTCCCTTCGCCACGTTAGAGCTGTACCCGAACCTCTGAGCGAAACATTTACTGTATTATACTGTATTGACTGACAGCGTTTACCGCTTTACAAATTAGTCAGCGTTCCACAAAAACTCTATTTTCCCTCATTTCCAAAGTGGGACTCGAAGGAGAGCCCCCCCCCCCCCCTTACCCCCTAAAACTGTTTACTCCCTTCCTCCCTTCGCCACATTACGGCTGTACCCGAAGTCTAGGGCGAAGAAAGTAATTTTTTTTTAGTTTTTTTTTTATATATATATTTTTTTTCGTATTGGTCTTGGCGTTTCCAGCTATTGTTTACGTAGGAGGGACTCGTTTTCTGTTGGGTTCGTTTTCTTGTTAGCCATTGTTGTTTTTATGGCAGACGCGTGTATTTTGTTGGCCAGTTTTTTTTTTAATTATTTATTTACTCCCGTCATTTTTTTTTCTCTTTGCTGTTTTATTTTATTTTATCTTTTACAGTTTCTTTGTTTGTATTGTTTTATTTCGTTATTCGATACACTTTTCCTATGGGTCGTTCTCTCTCTCTCTCTCTCTCTCTCTCTCTCTCTCTCTCTCTCTCTGTCACACACACACACACCTTCAAAATCTCACTCATTCTCCTTTACTTCTCCTCCCTTTCCCTAACGCTCTCTCCCTTTCTCTCACTTACCCTTTCTACCTCTTCCCTCTCTCTCGTTTTTCCTTACTCTCTCATTCTCCCTCCATCCCTCTTCCTCTATCCCCTTCCTTCTACCTCCTTTACTTTTGATCCATTTACCTCCCCCATTCTCCCCCTCTTCCCTCCCTCTACTACCCTCCCTCTCTCCCTCTCCCTCCCTCAATCTCCTTGTAGCAGTACATCTTTAGGTTCCCAGACACCACAGTGAGGCCGTCTTCCAAGCATGCAAAGTTTATACCTGGTGGAACGAGAGAGAGAGAGAGAGAGAGAGAGAGAGAGAGAGAGAGAGCAGTTAAAAATGTTACTAACTCCAGTTCTATAGGAGATGAAAACAACCTTTAAAATACAATAGTGAGGCAATTCCTTTAAGGTTCAACAACTGTAAACTTAATTTTCAACATATCCACCATCATTATGGATACAAAGCATAATACGATTTTGAAGCCATTCCGTATAGTTTAAGATTGATTATCTAGAAAGAATATATAATAAATAAATTACTTTCTTCGTGTTAGGCCTTGAATAAATTGCCTCACTATTGTGTTTTACAGAGTGTTTTCATCTCCGATAGAACTGAAGTTAGTAACATTTTAAACTGCACACGGACTGTATAGACGCCCTGCATATATGCACCACACAACGGACAGGTAACAAGTCACACTCTGTGGAGTAAACAATAAGACACGCCCCCTCCCCTTCCTTTGCCATCTCAGTAATGGTGACGCAGCTGAGCAATCAAGCAACCATTTCACAACTATATGCCAGACGCTCCCCGGCTTGACACAACCAGTCTCCCTGCTTATCTACCAGTCCCCTTTCTCACTGACTTAGGAGAAGAATTTGAAGTAGCAAAACGTCTGGACAAACTGAAGTTAAAACGCCCCACCACCCCCATTGACTTACCAATGAAACTCTACAAGGAGTTCTCCCCGGAACTAACTAAGCCCCTCTGCTCCATCATCAATGCTTCCCTCAGTCAAGCAAGATGTCCAGCTGACTGGAAGACCTCATATGTGTCACCAGTGCCCAAGTTAACCAGCCCACAATCCTTAAATGAGCTACGACCCATTGCCATCACCCCAATACCCAGCTTAATCTGTGAAAGTTTCGTGTTTGACTGATATTGCAGGCGCCATAGATCCTCAGCAATTTTGCAATATGAAAACTTCCTCCACTATTCACTGTCTTGTCAGCTTTCTCGACTACATATACCGCCATCTGGATAAATGAAAGCCAACTGTGGTTGTCGCCTTCATTGATTTCACCAAACCATTTGACCTAGACGACCACAATTTAATCAACAAAGTTATCGACCTCGACACCGGCTCCTACTACCACCCTAGATCCCTCGTCCGCGAATTGCTGTTCGACACCACAGCCGCATTCAGCCGATACGAACACGAATTGATCGCTATAAGAACAGCCCAGTCCCAACCATTGTAAAAATTATCAATTACTTATAATCAACCAGTATATTCACGACTAGCCAATCTTACCTTTTATCACTGTCACTATGTTGAAATGCCCTGTAGTGTGACCTTCTCCCTACCTAGTTATTATATATTATATTTGTACCACTTATGTTACTTGTATGTTATTTGTAAATCAAGAGACCCATTCCCCAATTATGTAACTGTATATTTCCAGCATTCTGGCTGCCAAGCTCTTTCAATAAACCGTTAATTATTATTATTATTATTATTATGATTACACACCAGACAGGTAACAGGTCACACACAGGTCCTCATCAACACCACCACACACCAGACAGGTAACAGGTCACACACAGGTCCTCATCAACACCACCACACACCAGACAGGTAACAGGTCACACACAGGTCCTCATCAACACCACCACACACCAGACAGGTAACAGGTCACACACAGGTCCTCATCAACACCACCACACACCAGACAGGTAACAGGTCACACACAGGTCCTCATCAACACCACCAGACAGGTAACAGGTCACACACAGGTCCTCATCAACACCACACACCAGACAGGTAACAGGTCACACACAGGTCCTCATCAACACCACCAGACAGGTAACAGGTCACACACAGGTCCTCATCAACACCACCACACACCAGACAGGTAACAGGTCACACACAGGTCCTCATCAACACCACCAGACAGGTAACAGGTCACACACAGGTCCTCATCAACACCACCAGACAGGTAACAGGTCACACACAGGTCCTCATCAACACCACCAGACAGGTAACAGGTCACACACAGGTCCTCATCAACACCACCACACAGGTAACAGGTCACACACGGGTCCTCATCAACACCACCACACACCAGACAGGTAGCAGGTCACACACAGGTCCTCATCAACACCACCACACACCAGACAGGTAACAGGTCACACACAGGTCCTCATCAGCACCACCACACACCAGACAGGTAACAGGTCACACACAGGTCCTCATCATCACCACCACACACCATACAGGTAACAGGTCACACACAGGTCCTCATCAACACCACCAGACAGGTAACAGGTCATACACAGGTCCTCATCAACACCACCACACACCAGACAGGTAACAGGTCACACACAGGTCCTCATCAACACCACCAGACAGGTAACAGGTCACACACAGGTCCTCATCAACACCACCACACACCAGACAGGTAACAGGTCACACACAGGTCCTCATCAACACCACCAGACAGGTAACAGGTCACACACAGGTCCTCATCAACACCACCAGACAGGTAACAGGTCACACACAGATCCTCATCAACACCACCACACACCAGACAGGTAACAGGTCACACACAGGTCCTCATCAACACCACCAGACAGGTAACAGGTCACACACAGGTCCTCATCAACACCACCAGACAGGTAACAGGTCACACACAGATCCTCATCAACACCACCACACACCAGACAGGTAACAGGTCACACACAGGTCCTCATCAACACCACCACACACTAGACAGGTAACAGGTCACACACAGGTCCTCATCAACACCACCACACACCAGACAGGTAACAGGTCACACACAGGTCCTCATCAACACCACCACCACACACTAGACAGGTAACAGGTCACACACAGGTCCTCATCAACACCACCAGACAGGTAACAGGTCACACACAGATCCTCATCAACACCACCACACACCAGACAGGTAACAGGTCACACACAGGTCCTCATCAACACCACCAGACAGGTAACAAGTCACACACAGGTTCTCATCAACACCACCAGACAGGTAACAGGTCACACACATGTCCTCATCAACACCACCACACCAGACAGGTAACAGGTCACACACAGGTCCTCATCAACACCACCACACACCAGACAGGTAACAGGTCACACACAGGTCCTCATCAACACCAACACACACTAGACAGGTAACAGGTCACACACAGGTCCTCATCAACACCACCACACACCAGACAGGTAACAGGTCACACACAGGTCCTCATCAACACCACCAGACAGGTAACAGGTCACACACAGGTCCTCATCAACACCACCACACACCACACAGGTAACAGGTCACACACAGGTCCTTATCAACACCACCAGACAGGTAACAGGTCACACACAGGTCCTCATCAACACCACCAGACAGGTAACAGGTCACACACAGGTCCTCATCAACACCACCACACACCACACAGGTAACAGGTCACACACAGGTCCTCATCAACACCACCACACACCACACAGGTAACAGGTCACACACAGGTCCTCATCAACACCACCAGACAGGTAACAGGTCACACACATGTCCTCATCAACACCACCACACCAGACAGGTAACAGGTCACAAACAGGTCCTCATCAACACCGCCAGACAGGTAACAGGTCACACACAGGTCCTCATCAACACCACCATACAGGTAACAGGTCACACACAGGTCCTCATCAACACCACCAGACAGGTAACAGGTCACACACAGGTCACCATCAACACCACCACACAGGTAACAGGTCACACACAGGTCCTCATCAACACCACCACACAGGTAACAGGTCACACACAGGTCACCATCAACACCACCACACAGGTAACAGGTCACACACAGGTCCTCATCAACACCACCAGACAGGTAACAGGTCACACACAGGTCCTCATCAACACCACCAGACAGGTAACAGGTCACACACAGGTCACCATCAACACCAGCTCGACTTAATGATGGAGTCTGATTAAACGAACACGTTGGGAGCTAACGAAGAGAATACGTAATGAAGTAGGTATCTAGCGGCCACATCGTTAACGAGGAAGCTATTCAACGAGGTAGTTACCAACCATATGTAAAGTTAACGAGGCATCTGCCTAACGAGCTACTTAACGAACTGATACAAACTTAACGAAGGAACGACTTAATAGGGGAACTACTGTAATAGGTACATAACGAACAGGTACAGAGTTAACGAACAAACCATTTAAAGAGGTACTTAACGAAAAGGAAAATGAGTTAAGGACTTAAGGTCAGTTAATGTAAGTTAGGTTGTCTGAGTTGAGAGAGAGAGAGAGAGAGAGAGAGAGAGAGAGAGAGAGAGAGAGAGAGACTTAATCAACCCAGTTCAACATAAGTTTTCCAGATGCAAAAGAGTTAAAGGGAGAATGACAAAGAGATAGAGGGACAGAGACAAAGAAATGGAGGGAGAGACAAACAGATAGCGGGATAGAGATGCAGGGAGAGAGAGAGAGAGAGGCCAGGCAATGCACTCGACCACCTTCTCTTCTCCAACTATTAAGTCAGGAACCAATTCCCAGCTGAGTGGACTGAGGGTGTCACGGGTTTGAACCAACGACCCTATTAGCATGAAGCGAGCGTTGAATCCACTCAGCCACGGCACACCTTATAAACATTAAGACGTCCCGAGGGAATTACTTTACCTGTGCTTATGCTGATAATACTACTACTGCTACTACTTTTTTTTTTGTAACGTGGCCTCCAGCCTTCCTCAATAGCCACACCTTCGCCACCATTTAATTACTTTAATATTAAATATCCTAATACATAAGTAGCTATCCTATCTGTGTTAAATTAGTTGAGCCGCAGATCTATGCGGCATTCAGTGACTGTAGCCTCATAGTCAATATCTGCAGCAGTTGTCGGAGTTGGGGCAGAAGCTCTCGTTCCCCTGAGGCAGAGCAAAGCCGACCGAAGGAGACAGAAAGACAGTCGACCTCTCATCCAGGCTGTAACCTAACTTCAGCGCTGCTGCTTCTGTTCGGAGATCACCTCCGCGAGTCTGGCTTAGAAACATCTTGCACTTGGTCCCATCCCACCAGAGGTTGTGAACACTAAAGGAGTGAAGCTGCCTTGATCAACGTTTTGAATTCTCTCCCCATATGCCCTTCTCTTGTCGTTCTCGTTTCTCCTATGTGCAGCATCGAGAGCTAGGTTACGGTGACATGCGGCCATGGGATCAAAAATCCTGATGTCGAAGAAAGCTCGCTGTCCCCGCGTCCAGAATCCTCGAGCACTGACGTCCACACGGGCTTCGTTAGATGTGTTTGAAGTCCTGTGATGGAAGATCTCACCATCCAATGGAAGGAGGGTCGGTTCTACCATGACATCCCGGCAGATTTCCTTCAACATATTTGCTGTGAGGTCCTTTACCTCGTCATGCCTCATGCATATGAAGCCCCCCTTCTTGCACACCATGGCGTGATCGCCATCATAGGAAGAGCCACACATACATTGGGAGGGCAAACCTTCTACTGGCCGACCGTACCTTAGAGCAATGGTATCTGTAAATTCTTGTTTATTAAGACTGAAACCATTTGCCCTTATCGGTAACGTAGTTAACCAGTTCGAGGCGCCCACCTCCTGCGCTATAGCTACTTTTTTTTCAAATTTTCTGGTACCTGCAGCAACAGTTGCTGCAACTTATCATTTTGGCAGTGCTGTCGATCTGTCGTAATGGACCTACGAATCTTATTTACTTCACTGGTATCCACTTCCCCTGTTGCATTCTGGGCTATTATGTGGTCCGTGAGGGCTGCCGTGAGCTTAAGTGAATTTTGATGTTCAGTGGCAGCAATCTCCTCTGGACTTGTTAGTCCCATCCCTCCCAGTCTTCATGGAATTGCAAGAAGTGCTCTTTCTGCTGGGGTTAAGTCAGGGTGTTTCACTAATTTAGGAATGAAAATGACACTGATAACTTCTTCCAGAGGGTGGAGGAGGGGTCCGATATCAGGGATAGTACGCATCAGGTAGTTCCAACGATGCTTGACTCCAAGGGTGAATGCAGCAAAGGCCGTGTGTGGCTCTGTGTTAGCAATCTCAGACAGAGCTTGGATTTCACTAACCCACTCATTCACCTTTCCCGCTACGTACTCGGTCTTGAAGTCCGTAGTGCCAATTACTGTGCCTAGATGTCTTTGGCCGTCCTTAGTTATTTTGACCTCACTTCCGCCAAAAACCTCCAATGCCCGTTCATAATGTTCTGGCTTCACGATGAGGAAGGACTTGCTGGCGTTTGGGTGGTACCCTATTTGTGGACCTCGCGATGTTACCAAGTCTCACCACTTTTTGATGCCCTCCACTTTTCCTGCTCCTGTAAGGTCATCAGCATATGCCATTTGTTTGACCCCAGTTGTTTCAAGATTTTATTTCTTGTTGGAGCACTGATAGGCCAATTGCATACATTGCCATTGCAACAGGGTCCCCCTGTGTTGTTCCCTCGGTTGACTGTAGGATGGTATCACCTCTTAGAGCTTTGTTGTTTACTACATAGAGGTCTGATGGATTCCTATACGAATTTTCAACATACATTGCAAAGCTTGGACACTTGATCATGATGTTGTGCAGTGCAGCCTTGCGGTTAAGTATGTTGAATGCGTTTGAAGCATCCACCAGGAGAACGGCCTCACAATCACGATGCTCAAATATCAATCTCATGGCGTGAATGGCGGCCTTCCCGCCAGCCTGGTGGCCAGCACACTCTTGTAGGTTCCCTGCTGCTGCCCTGACATCATCCTTTACCACCTCCATTATGCATTTTCCGATGATCCGCTTCAGCACTTCCCCCACCCCTATAGACCTACATCCTGGTTTCTTTTCCAGAGGAATGAGGCGGCAGGCCATCAGGGCCTGGAGGTGATGGCAGCAAGAGGATGCAAGCTTTCTTGCAAGGGCGGCAATGGCAGTGCAGAGATCGCTTGTTACAGGGCCAAACTTGTTTGTGCTGAGGATGACTCTCCAACCGTTTGCATCCAAACCTGAAGGGCCGGCTCCTCCTCGAGTCTTCAGTGCCTTTTTCCACACCATCTCTCCTGTTATTTTCTCGAACAGGACAGCGTTTGGTGGGTGTATAGACATCCTCGAACCTGATGCCTTCTTCGTCGCTTGCAGGGGGATGCTGCTGCTGCTGCTGCTGCTGCTGCTGCTGCTGCTGCTGCTGGCAGCACACGCACAGGGTAGTGATATGCATCATGTGTGGTAGCATTATGTTAGTGTTTAGGTGCAAGTTCCTCTCGCTCTCAGCTTCCGCCGCTGGTTAGCCCTTTTAGTGAATAAGTGAAGCAACCTTGTGTAAGTCTTACCCTGCCAGTAAACAGCCTCCTCACCAACAAGACTCCTGCTGTGCCTCCTCGTGGTAATACGGTAACTGGGTGCCTCGTGGGCCCAGGCTAGACCAGCAGGGGATCTTGGAGTAGTAGTAAGCCCCAGAGGGTCGGCACATAGGCCCACTGGCATGTGGACACGTCCTGACGCCTACCAACCACTGCCCCGCTGCCTTGCAGATTAACCTTGGTAGGTATAAGGCTACGAGAGTAAACCCCAAACGAAAAATCTGAGGTGAAGCCCCGCATCAGGCAGACGTGCTTACAGAGCTCCAACAAGACCCAACGGCAGTATAGGCGAATGAGGTGATCACCATGGGAACCCAACGACTACACTGCCGGACGAAGGCAATGCATGATGGACAGGCTACTAAGACGAAACCCAACAAACTGGGCTATCGCACACACTGAACGCGACCTACCGGAGATCCTGAACACCTATGCAGATGCGTATGCACACTTCGGCCTGAGGTAAATGTACCTAAGACCCAGATTCTCTTTCAACCTGCCCTTGGTTCAACCACACCTCCACCATCCATCCACTTAACGGTACTACCCTCTCTAATGTTACCCACTTTCAGTATCTCGACTCCCATCTGTCCACCACCGCGGACATCGATGAAGAGATTCAACATTGGATCAGATGTGCATCTCAAGCCTTTGGCAGACTCTGTACCCGTGTCTTCAGCTGTAGGGAGTTGAAATTATCTACAAAGTTGCACGAACATCGAGCAGTGGTCCTCCCCACCCTGCTATATGGCAGCGAGACATGGGTCACATACAGGAGGCACCAGAGAGGCACTTGAAAACTTTCACCAACGTAGTCTATGTTCCATCCTCCGAGTTTGGTGGGAAGACAAGAGAACAAATGCCAGTATTCTTGCTGACACCAACTGTAGGAGCATCGAGGCTGCCATTATCCATGAACAACTACGTTGGACTCGCTATGTTACCTGCATGGACGACAGTAGACTGCCAAAGCAGCTACTTTACAGTCACCTAATGAATAGTAAACGTAATGCTGACGGGCAACTGAAAAGGTATAAGGATAATCTTACGACGAACCTGAAATTTTCCAAATCGACCCCTCACCAGGGAGACGATTACTCCACACCGTAACGCTTGGAGAAAGACCACACAAGAAGGTGTCAATACTTTCGAGTTGGCCCGACTGCACAACGAGGCAGACAAGCGCCCCCCCCCCCCCCACACTGGATGTAGCCCTCCACATGTGCAACATTTGTGAACGACCCTGTCAGTCCTGTATCGTCCTCTTTAGTCACCTCAGAGCTCACCAACGACGGTGACATCCTTAATAACTCATATAATTGTATCGTAGCTGGATGATCGTCATACTCGAATCCGAGTAACAGCAAAGTAGTAGTAGTAGTAGTAGTGTGTGTGTGTGTGTGTGTGTGTGTGTGTGAGTGTGTGTGTGTGTGTGTGTGTGTGTGTGTGTGTGTGTGTGTGTGTGTGATAAAAGCCAGGTACGTATAGGATCGATTATTGAGAATTATATCCAGCCCTCCCTTAACTCACTTTATCTCTCTCTGTCTCTCTCGTCTTCTCCCCTCAGCCTTCTCTTCTCCCCCCTTTCACCCCACTTTAACCATCCCATCCTTCCACCCCCTCCCCTCATCTCACTTCATCCTTCTCCCATTTCTACACCCCTCTCCCTCTCTTTGCTCCCCTCCCTCACCCCTCCCCTACCATCAGTCGTGATCTGGATGTCAATATAAATCCTCGTAGTAAGTCTGGAGGGACCTGACGCCCCGGATACTGGTTCAAGAGGTCATAGAGTTCATGAGGTCACTGGGTCATGGAACACATCATGAGGTCACAGGGGTCATAGAGTTCATGAGGTCACTGGGTCATGGAACACATCATGAGGTCACAGGGGTCATGGAACAGGTCATGAGGTCACAAGGGTCATGGAACAGGCTATGAGGTCACGGGAGTCATGAAACAGGTCATGAGGTCACGGAGGTAATGGAACACGCCATGATGTCACTGGGGTCATGGAACACGTCATGAGGTCACGGGGGTCATGGAATGCGTCATGAGGTCACCGGGTCATGGAACAGGTCATAAGATCAAGGGGGTCATGGAACAGGTCATGAAATATTGGAACATGTAATGAGGTCACGGGGTCATGGAACAGGCTATGAGGTCACGGGAGTCTTGAAACAGGTCATGAGGTTACATTGGTAATGGAACACTACATTAGGTCACTGGGGTCATGGAACAGGTTATGAGGTCACGGGGATCATGGAACAGGTCATGAGGTCACGGGGTCATGGAACACGTCATGAGGTCACGGAACAGGTTATGAGGTTATGGGGTCATGGAACAGGTCCTGAGGTCACGGGGTCATGGAACAGGTCCTGAGGTCACGGGGTCATGGAACAGGTCCTGAGGTCACGGGGTCATGGAACAGGTCCTGAGGTCACAGGGTCATGGAACAGGTTCTGAGGTCACGGGGTCATGGAACAGGTCCTGAGGTCACGGGGTCATGGAACAGGTCATGAGGAAGCTTATGGAAGAGACCAGAAGTTTACGGTTATCATGATGTCAGGATGTTCATGAGGTCACCTTTGTCAGGGAGGTCATGAGGTCACCTTTGTCAGGGAGGTCATAAGGTCACCATTGTCACGAGGTCATGGAACAGGTCCTGAGGTCACGGGTCATGGAACAGGTCCTGAGGTCACGGGGTCATGGAACAGGTCCTGAGGTCACAGGGTCATGGAACAGGTCCTGAGGTCACGGGGTCATGGAACAGGTCCTGAGGTCACAGGGTCATGGAACAGGTTCTGAGGTCACAGGGTCATGGAACAGGTCCTGAGGTCACGGGGTCATGGAACAGGTCCTGAGGTCACGGGGTCATGGAACAGGTCCTGAGGTCACGGGTCATGGAACAGGTCCTGAGGTCACGGGGTCATGGAACAGGTCCTGAGGTCACGGGTCATGGAACAGGTCCTGAGGTCACGGGGTCATGGAACAGGTCCTGAGGTCACGGGGTCATGGAACAGGTCCTGAGGTCACGGGGTCATGGAACAGGTCCTGAGGTCACGGGGTCATGGAACAGGTCAGGGGTCATGGACAGGTCTGAGGTCACGGGGTCATGGAACAGGTCCTGAGGTCACGGGGTCATGGAACAGGTCCTGAGGTCACGGGGTCATGGAACAGGTCCTGAGGTCACGGGGTCATGGAACAGGTCCTGAGGTCACGGGGTCATGGAACAGGTCCTGAGGTCACGGGGTCATGGAACAGGTCCTGAGGTCACAGGGTCATGGAACAGGTCCTGAGGTCACAGGGGTCATGGAACAGGTCCTGAGGTCACAGGGTCATGGAACAGGTCCTGAGGTCACAGGGTCATGGAACAGGTCCTGAGGTCACAGGGTCATGGAACAGGTCCTGAGGTCACGGGGTCATGGAACAGGTCCTGAGGTCACGGGGTCATGGAACAGGTCCTGAGGTCACAGGGTCATGGAACAGGTCATGAGGTCACAGGGTCATGGAACAGGTCCTGAGGTCACGGGGTCATGGAACAGGTCCTGAGGTCACAGGGTCATGGAACAGGTCCTGAGGTCACAGGGTCATGGAACAGGTCCTGAGGTCACGGGGTCATGGAACAGGTCCTGAGGTCACAGGGTCATGGAACAGGTCATGAGGTCACAGGGTCATGGAACAGGTCCTGAGGTCACGGGGTCATGGAACAGGTCCTGAGGTCACGGGGTCATGGAACAGGTCCTGAGGTCACAGGGTCATGGAACAGGTCCTGAGGTCACAGGGTCATGGAACAGGTCCTGAGGTCACGGGGTCATGGAACAGGTCCTGAGGTCACAGGGTCATGGAACAGGTCATGAGGTCACAGGGTCATGGAACAGGTCCTGAGGTCACGGGGTCATGGAACAGGTCCTGAGGTCACGGGGTCATGGAACAGGTCCTGAGGTCACAGGGTCATGGAACAGGTCATGAGGTCACAGGGTCATGGAACAGGTCCTGAGGTCACGGGGTCATGGAACAGGTCCTGAGGTCACAGGGTCATGGAACAGGTCCTGAGGTCACAGGGTCATGGAACAGGTCCTGAGGTCACAGGGTCATGGAACAGGTCCTGAGGTCACGGGGTCATGGAACAGGTCCTGAGGTCACAGGGTCATGGAACAGGTCCTGAGGTCACAGGGTCATGGAACAGGTCCTGAGGTCACGGGGTCATGGAACAGGTCATGAAGTCACAGGGTCATGGAACAGGTCCTGAGGTCACGGGGTCATGGAACAGGTCCTGAGGTCACGGGGTCATGGAACAGGTCCTGAGGTCACGGGGTCATGGAACAGGTCCTGAGGTCACGGGGTCATGGAATAGGTCCTGCGGTTACGGGGTCATGGAACAGGTCCTGAGGTTACGGGGTCATGGAACAGGTTCTGAGGTCACGGGGTCATGGAACAGGTCCTGAGGTCACGGGGTCATGGAACATGTCATGAGGAAGGTTATGGAAGAGACCATAAGTTTACGGTTATCATGATGTCAGGAAGGTCATGAGGTCACCTTTGTCAGGGAGGTCATGAGGTCACCTTTGTCAGGGAGGTCATAAGGTCACCATTGTCACGAGGTCATGGAAGAGGTCAGGGAGGTCATGGAAGAGGTTAGGGAGGTTATGGAAGAGGTTAGGGAGGTCATGGAAGAGGTTAGGGAGGTCATGGAAGAGGTTAGAGAGGTCACGAGTGAAGGAGGGAAGTAATAAGTAGTCAGACACTGTAGTTGGTGCGTCATAATGTGATCATATTAACTGTTAATAATGAAGTGAGTCAATAAGATGTTGTTGATGTTATGAATATTAATCTGATACTTTATACATCCACACACTCAGACGCACTCACTCTCACGCACTCACTGTCACGCATTCACTCTCACGCACCCACTCTCACGGACTCACTCTCACGCACTCACTCTTAACGCATTCACTCACGCACCCACTCTCACGTACCCACTCTCACGCACTCACTCTCACTCATTCACGCACCCACTCTCACGCATTCACTGTTACGCATTCACTCTCACGCATCCACTCACTCTCACGCACTCACTCTCACGCACCCACTCACGCACTCACTCACTCACTCTCACGCACTCAATCTCCTACGCCCTCACCCACATGCAGTTACATGTTCTCACAATACGCTAATACACCGAGGTAACCAAACTCGCACTTACACTCAGCACTTAAGGGGAGGCATCAGACAGAAGATGATAATTACTAATAAACGATAACTTAGGTGGAAGGCGACGATCGAATTATCAATGTAAACAAAGGCATAATGAGGTGCCAGACTCACGAATTATTGAGTGAATATTATATGTTGACTAAATAAAGATGAGAGAAAGAGAGGAACAATAGGAGAGAGAGAGGAGGAGAGAATAAGAGGGGAAGGTGAGAGGGGGGAGACAAGAGGAGAAAGGGTATGCAAAAAGTAAGAGAAAAAAATGGAATCGTAGGGAGAAAGAATTGGGATATCTATCTATCTATCTATCTATCTATCTATCTTACACAGCAGCCGCTAAAGCACTTTCTTCTTCCCAGACATGTCTAGTCGTGTCTTAGGTGGCCATGCAACGAGCATTAAGTCTCCAAGTCGGGACCACTCATTGAGCATAAACCGCCAAGTCAGGACCACTCAACAAGCATAAACCGCCAAGTCAGGACCACTCAACAAGCATAAACCGCCAAGTCAGGGCCACTCAACAAGCATAAACCTTTAGGTCACGACCCCCTCAGCGAGCATCGTAAATGGATTGGTCCAGCACGAGGAACTTTAGCGAATACCTCAAAGATTTGGTAATGTTTATGGTATTTCAGTCACCTTTAGGTATGTACGTGTAACATGTACCTCCCTACTCCTTTTATCACTACTACCACACTACCATTGCTACCACACCACACTACCACTATAACCAACACCACACCATTACCACACCAGCACCACCACTGCCACCACCGCTACCACCATCACTACACCACCAACTCTACCATCATCATGACCATCATCACTACCACTACCACAATCACCACACCACCACATTTATCACCGCCACCACTATCACCACCATCATCACCACTATTACCACCACCACCCCCAAATAACAACTACCATTACCATCACTACCGCCACTACCACCACTATCACCACCACAACTATCACCACCACAACTATTAACACCACAACTATCAACACCACTACTATCACCACCACTACTATCACCATCACCACCACCGTCATTACCATCACTACCACCACCATCACCACCAGCACCACAACCACTACCCCCACCACCACCACCACTACCACCAGTACCACCACCACCACCACCACCACCAGTACCACCACCACCAACACCACCAGTACCACCACCACTACCACCAGTACCACCACCACTACCACCAGTACCACCACCACTACCACCAGTACCACCACCACTACCACCAGTACCACCACCACCAACACCACCAGTACCACCACCACTACCACCAGTACCACCACCACCAACACCACCAGTACCACCACCACTACCACCAGTACCACCACCAGCATCACCACCACCATATCATCACCATCACTATCACCACAACCACTACCCCCACCACCACCACCACCACCACCACCACCAGCATCACCACCACCGCCACCACCACCAATACCACCACCACCACCACCACCACCAGTACCACCACCAGTACCACCACCACCAGTACCACCACCACCAGCATCACCACCACCACCACCACCACCACTACCACCAGTACCACCACCACCAACACCACCAGTACCACCACCACTACCACCAGTACCACCACCAGCATCACCACCACCATATCATCACCATCACTATCACCACAACCACTACCACCACCACCACCACCACCACCACTCCCCCTTTCTTCCGGCTCTCTCCTTCATCCCAATGTTCTCACGTCTTCATATTTATTTCTCCTTTCCGTCTCCTCTCTCTCATTCCTTCTTATGCACTTTCTTCCCCGTTTCTTACCTACATTACTCTTCTCTTTCATACTTCCTTCCTTTCTCATCTTACTCCTCTTTTTTCCTCGTCCACACCCGTCTTCTCCTCCTCCTCCATCCTATTCTTCCTTCTCTTTCTCCTTCCTGTACACCCCCATCGTCTGCTTTCTCTCCTTCTCCTCTTCCTTCTCCTCCTTCTCCTCCTTCCTCTTCCTCCTCCTATCCCTCCTCGTAGATTCTCCACCTCACATCTCATCTCAAAACTTCACAAATATTATAACTCCTTCCAATTCTCCACCCGTCACTGCCGTCACCATTCACCCGTCACTGCCGTCACCATTCACCTGTCACTGCCGTCACCATTCACCCGTCACTGCCGTCACCATTCACCCGTCACTGCCGTCATCATTCACCCATCACTGCCGTCACCATTCGCCCGTCACTGCCGTCACCATTTACCCGTCACTGCCGTCACCATTCACCCGTCACTGCCGTCACCATTCGCCCGTCACTGCCGTCACCATTTACCCGTCACTGCCGTCACCATTCACCCGTCACTGCCGTCACCATTCACCCGTCACTGCCATCACCATTCACCCGTCACTGCCGTCACCACCCACCCGTCACTGGCTAAGCCTTCACTCTCACCCCGTCACTCAATATACCAAACGTATCGAGTCAGTTCAAAGAATATAAAAGTTTATCCTTTAAAAGTTCACCTAAACCGTTTTCTGTGTGGATTTTTTTTTTTGATAGAGAGTTTGGGAGTAAATTTTTTTTTTTTGGCACATTTTAAAACCAACTTGGGGCACCTTATCCAGCACTCTGGGTACACTCTCGAATGTTGATGTAGGTAAGTACGATATTTGTTCTTTCCCTCTGGTGGTTTTTGTAAAGAATGAGATGAAAAGGTCGGATTAAAACCAAATTTGTTTTAGTTTTAGAACAGTTGTATCACCTCTAGAGCTTTGTTGTGTTAATAGAAAACGAGACGAGACGCTAATGCAGACAAATGTGTGTAACAGGGGGGACACACACACACACACATGATGTAAACATATGGGAACTGTTTTATTGTATACCTGTCCTGCCGTGGTGTAGAGGGAAAGAAAAAGCTTATTGTCATTTCAATGCCAACATCAATTTACCAGTACACTCCTCTTACCAACACTGCCAAACACTCCCCAGCTAATCTAACCCTAACCTAACCTAGCATGGATACCACATGACCATAGTATAATAGTAAAACAAAATAAATTATTCCCACAACAACACCGTACATCTGGCATGGTAGGTTGACAGGAGGTACTGTCTATTGGTAGTAGTTACTCGTACGTCCGTCAGCGTTGATTACTACTTCATGACACACCCCCCCCCCCCCCCCACTACTGTCCTGTGCTGCCGGGCGTATGACATTATTGTCTTAGATCGCTAAACAAATATAATTAATAATAATAATAATAATAATAATAATAGTGATAAAATACACATATCACATATACCAAAACATAACACACACAACGTATTAACACAAACACCTTCCGTATATAATAGTCCCCAAACAAACAAACACAGCTCCATAACTTGGCCTCATGGTGAGAATTTTCTTTTTCCACAACAGTTGAAAATAAAAATCATTCATGTATTGTGAAATAATATAACTTCCGTTGACTTTATACACTCACAAGAAAATATTATGAATCGTTTTGTGTGAGTTTTGTGAGTCTGTGAGCGCTTGCGAGTGTGTTGTGAGTATTTGTAGGATGTTTTGAGAGAATTTGTTATTATTTTGAGTTTTGTACATACGTGTGTGTGTGTGTGGGTGTTCGCCAACCAATTTCACAAGACCTATTAGATCTATCAGAAAGTTTTAATAATGGTCGTAAGTGTGATAATCCTGATGTGATATAGTGCCTAATACAACACCTGTAATATAACACCTGTCATCCTCACCTTAATTACTGTTGGTCGCCATTCTTAAGTCGAGTCCTGATGTTCATTGGAGGCCATTTTGAATAGCTATGAACCTGAGATGAGATATATTACTTTTATTCTTCTTCCTATCTTCCTCCTCCTGGTTTTCTCTCGTTTCTTCTTCCTCATCCCCCTCCTTCTCTTCTCTCTTCCCCCTTCCCCCATCCTCCTCCCTTCCTCTCCCTTTACACTCCCTCTCGTTTCCTCTCCCCTCTTCATATATCTCCCTGGCCTCCATCCACCCTCAAAACGCAGGCACAAGATCAAACGCCAGGCAACCCAGCGTCTGGCGTAAGCTTAAACGAGACTTGACGTGTGAGATATTTGGTTCAGCTGGAGAAGAGAAAGTTACTTAAACCTTTCTCTCTTTATCTCTCGTCCTTATGTATGTATGTATGTATGTGTGTATGTATGTATGTATGTATGTATGTGTGTATGTATGTATGTATGTATGTATGTGTGTGTGTGTATGTATGTATGTATGTGTGTATGTATGTATGTATGTATGTGTGTATGTATGTATGTATGTGTGTATGTATGTATGTGTGTATGTATGTATGTGTGTATGTATGTATGTATGTATGTATGTGTGTATGTATGTATGTATGTATGTATGTATGTATGTATGTGTGTGTGTATGTATGTATGTGTGTATGTATGTATGTATGTATGTATGTATGAGAAATTAAACTAGAATCACAAATATATAATAGATTTGTAGCTTAAAAAGATAGGCGTCTCCGTCCTGACCTGACCTGACCTGACCTGACCTCACAATGTACTCAGTCAGCACTCGTTGTCTCTCTCTCTCTTTCCTTTCAGTCCTCTGACGTAATTTAAACTAACCTTATTTAAGCTTGTGTCACCTGATATAAGCTGAAGTGACTTGAGCTGACCCTGATATGACCTGATATGACTTTACCTAACCTGACTTGACCTCATCTGACCTCTCTAAAGGTGAATCATAATCCCCAACTCAGTAACCTATACTCATTTAATTCTCAGGGCATTGAGAGAGAGAGACACACAGGCTCTCTCTCTCTCTCTCTCTCTCTCTCTCTCTCTCTCTCTCTCTCTCTCTCTCTCTTTTCTAGTTCCTTTTCCCCCTCAATCACTCTTCCCTCTCCATTCCCCCCTCTCTCACACACTCACACACACTCACACACATATTCCTCCACGTCCACAATTTCCCCTCGTGAAATCACTCTCCCCCTCCCTCTCTCCCTCCCCCTCTCACCCTCCTCTCACTTCTCCCTCCCTCTCACCTCTCCCTTTCCCCCTCTTACTATTTTTACTCTCCTACCCCTCGCCATCTGCTTCCTCTCCTCCCATCCGGATATCACCCCCCTTCAACCCTCTCCCCTCTTCATAAACACTCACGCACATACACAGACACTCACACAAACAGACACTCACACAGACACGCACGCACACAGACACGCACGCACACAGACACACACACAGACAGTCAGACACACATGCACATACATACATACATACACACACACACACAACACGCATACACACACACACACACACACACACACACACACACAGACAGACATGCAAACACACATACACACACACACACACACGTACGCAGACACACATACATACATACATACAAAATGGTTGCCCCTCGTGTAACGAGGATGGCCGACCCAAGGGCCACCTAGGCGTGAATTTGTTTAAGGTGTAGAAGCTGTCGCCAACACAACAACCACATCCTAAGTTAACAAGCTGCATGACCCAGTGTCAAGGAACAGTCAGAAAGACCGGACAACTCACCAACTGCATTGGCTAACCATTACCCCGGTACACGATCCGCAAATCGAATAACACCCAGGTTCCCAATTACTGCTGGGTAGACAGAGGCAAATGGCGTAAGGAAACTAGCCCATAATTTCACCCTGCCCGGGGATCGAACCCGGGTCCACTAGCTTGCGAGACGAGCATGCTGACCATTGCAGCATTACAGCAGAGAGTGATAAAAAAATAATAAGAGTCTCGTCTTTCTTAAGTTTCATTGTGTAGTGTTTTTGTTAGGTACTCTGTGTATATGTGTCTGTCTGTCTGGTGTGTCGTATTAGCGCAGTGCGGATGTGATGGTGATGATGATTGTGGTGGTTGTTGTGGTGTTGACCTTCCCCTCTCCCCCCCTTGCACCATAACTCCCAACTTTTCATTTGTTTCAATAGTCCTCTTTTTCTCAACAACTTTCCCTGCATGACTAACCCTTCGTCCTTCTAAATAATTGATAATTATGTACAACTCTCTCTCTCTCTCTCTCTCTCTCTCTCTCTCTCTCTCTCTCTCTCTCTCTCTCTCTCATATGACTGATTTATGGTTCCATCGATACATAAATCTTGTGTGTATTTTTGGACCTTGATGCTGAAGACATATTACTCAAAAATATATTAATTCATCTATGATCTATAACTCCGATATATAATTTATATACGCTATAGGCCTATATAATTTTATTTATCATAAGTTTATATATGTATTATAATATAGAGGGTCGGTTGGTCGATAGCGTTCCCTAGTCCCACCCAGTAGGTCGAGGGTTCGAATCCTGGCTGGTGAGGTCGTTGATATATATATATATATATATATATATATATATATATATATATATAGTATATATATATATATATTATGTGGTAAATGTTCAATGCGATTATGATTTCAAATATAAATAATTTATACATAATCGAAATATATTTCATATATAAATCAATTGTTTAACACATTTAATAACTCAGTTACATAATCCATTTATAAAGTCTACTACATAACTAATACATAACCATAATACATAACATATATATATATATATATATATATATATATATATATATATATATATATATATATATATATATATATATATATATATATATATATATATATATATAACTAATGAATTGTTATATACCTTAATAACATAACCCATATATAACTATAATACATAACACATATATAACAGTAATATATGAACCATAACTCGCTACATAACCCTTATTTAACTCAACAGCATAACCCATATTTAACGTAAGAACATAAGAATAGAGGAAACTGCAGCGGGCCTATTGACCTACACTGGGCAGTCCCGTTTACACCCAACCCCTATCGCTCATAATCCATCCAACCTATGTTTGAAGCTATCCAGCGTGTTCGAGTTTATGATGATATTTGGTAACTTGTTCCACTCATCCACTACTCTATTTCCAAACCAATGTTTACCTATCTCGCGCCTAAATCTAAATTTGTCTAATTTAAAACCATTGTCATGAGTTCGCTCCTGGTTGGATAGTTTGAGTACCTTTGTTATATCACCTTTGTTTAGCCCTGACTTCCATTTATACACCTCTATCAGGTCGCCCCTCACTCTACGTCTCTCGAGGGAGTGTAAATTAAGATGCTTTAATCTGTCTCTGTACTCAAGGTTCCTAATGCCCGGGATTAGTCTTGTCATCCTCCTCTGAATTCTTTCTTTAGGGATTCTTTATCCATTCTGTAATACGGTGACCAGAACTAAACTGCGCAATCCAAGTGGTCTCAACTACATAACCTATATTTAACTCAAATATATAAACCATATATAAGAGCCCCAAATATTTAAGAGAATTAGACCTGGTTCTTGGTCGACATAATAATTCTAAATCAGAATAAAATAAAAAAATTAGAATTTCTGTTTTTTAAATTATTTCTTCTTTTCTTTTGTGAGCTAATTACTCTCTCCGCTCGTTAGGGCTGTGTCTGTCAGGCTGTTCCGGGTTGTTAATGGTGGTTAATTGTTTTGTCCTCATTGTGCAGTTGAGCAAGAATAAGCAGCTGATTGGCCAAGAGAGAGAGAGAGAGAGGGAAAGAGAGAGAAAAGTGAGAGAGAAATTTTTTTTGTCATTTTGAATTGTCGTGACGAGTTGTATGCAAATAAAATTTAAATTTTTTTTGTTCGCGTTCTCTCTCTCTCTCTCTCTCTCTCTCTCTCTCTCTCTCTCTCTCTCTCTCTCTCTGTCTCTCTCTCTCTCTCTCTGTCTCTCTCTCTCTCTCTCTGTCAACGATGATATCAACAGTTTAGGGAGAGCGGAGAGAGAGAGAGAGAGAGAGAGGGGGGGGGGAGAGAGTATTTTACCTCTCCTCTCACCACTCACTTCTTCCCCTATCAAATCCTCACCTTCATGCCTCTCACCCCAATGCCTCTCATCTCCATGCCTCTCACCTCCATGCCTCTCGCCTTCATGCCTATCACGTCCATGCCTGTCGGCTACATGCCTCTCACCTACATGCCTTTCACCTACATGCCTCTCATCTCCATGCCTCTCACCTCCATGCCTCTCACATCCATGCCTCTCACCTTCTTGCCTCACCTCCATGCCTCTCTCCTCCATGCCTCTCCCCTCCATGCCTCTCCCCTCCATGCCTCTCCCTTCCATGCCTCTCCCCTCCATGCCTCTCCCCTCCATGCCTCTCCCCTCCATGCCTCTCACCTCCATGCCTCTCACCTCCTTGCCTCTCATCTCCATGCCTCTCACACTCATGCCTCATCTCCATGCCTCTCACATCCATGCCTCTCACCTTCTTGTCTCACCTCCATGCCTCTCCCCTCCATGCATCTCCTCTCCATGCCTCTCCCCTCCATGCCTCTCCCCTCCATGCCTCTCCCTTCCATGCCTCTCCCCTCCATGCCTCTCCCCTCCATGCCTCTCCCCTCCATGCCTCTCACCTCCATGCCTCTCACCTCCATGCCTCTCATCTCCATGCCTCTCACCTCCTTGCCTCTCATCTCCATGCCTCTCACACTCATGCCTCATCTCCATGCCTCTCACATCCATGCCTCTCACCTTCTTGTCTCACCTCCATGCCTCTCCCCTCCATGCATCTCCCCTCCATGCCTCTCCCCTCCATGCCTCTCCCTTCCATGCCTCTCCCTTCCATGCCTCTCCCTTCCATGCCTCTCCCCTCCATGCCTCTCCCCTCCATGCCTCTCCCCTCCATGCCTCTCCCCTCCATGCCTCTCACCTCCATGCCTCACATCCATGCCTCTCACCTTCATGCCTCTCACCTCCATGCCTCTCACCCCCATGCCTCTCACCCCATGCCTCTCACCTCCATGCCTCTCACCTTCATGCCCCTCACCTCCATGCCTCCCACCTCCATGCCTCTCACCTCCATGCTTCTTCATGCCTCTCAGTTCCATGCCTCTCACCTCCATGCCTCTCCATGCCTCTCACCTCCATGCCTCTCACCTCCATGCCTCTCCTTCATGTCTCTCACCTCCATGCCTCTCACCTCCATGCCTCTCACCTCCCTGCCTCTCACCTCTATGCCTCTCCTTCATGCCTCTTACCTTCATGCGTCTCACTTCCATGCCTTTCACCTCCATGCCTCACCTCCATGCCTCTCACTTTCATGCCTCTGACCTCCATGCCTCTGACCTCCATGCCTCTGACCTCCATGCCTCTGACCTCCATGCCTCTCCCCTCCATGCCTCTCCCCTCCATGCCTCTCTCCTCCATGCCTCTCACCTCCATGCCTCTCACCTCCATGCCTCTCACCTCCATGCCTCTCATCTCCATGCTTCTCACCTTCACGCTTCTCACCTTCACGCTTCTCACCTTCATGCCACTCCCTTCCATGCCTCTCACCTCCATGCCTCTCACCTCCATGCCTCTCCCCTCCATGCCTCTCCCCTCCATGCCTCTCCCCTCCATGCCTCTCCCCTCCATGCCTCTCACCTCCATGCCTCTCACCTCCATGCCTCTCATCTCTATGCCTCTCACCTCTGTGCCTCCCTCCATGCCTCTCACCTCCATGCCTCTCCCCTCCATGCCTTTCACCTCCATGCCTCTCCCTTCCATGCCTCTCCCCTCCATGCCTCTCCCCTCCATGCCTCCCACCTCCATACCTCTCACCTCCATACCTCTCTCCTCCATGCCTCACCTCCATGCTTCTCCCATCGATGCCTCTCACGTCCATACCTCTCACCTCCATGCCTCTCACCTCCATGCCTTTTCCCTCCATGCCTCTTCCTCTTCACCCCATGCCTCTCCTCTCCCCCCTTTCCCCTCCCCTCTGGCCCCCCCTTTTTTTTTTGTTATGTTAAGGTGGGGAAAGGATGGAAGGCCTGCTGGGGCTCAAGGCACAGCCAGACATGAGGGATGGAGAAGTCACAACATATAGTCGTGGGGGGAAAGGTTGGAAAAGAAGTTTAATGAGTTAAACAGAGGGGGACGACACCCCTTGTTTTACATATTACAGAGTTTGTTGGCTAACTAAGCTAACCTAGGATTTAGGATGAGGTAACACAATGGTTATTTTGGTAGACAATGACTAGATTGATTTTACAATTACATGTTTATTAACATCTTATACTGTATTACGTTATGGACTCACTTGATTGTGACTTGTTAAATGTGAATTTATATCATCTAAGTTTTAATCTAAGGTGGATCACTGTGGCGGACATAGATGGGTCGCGGGTTGGGTTGTTGTAGTGCGGGCAGACTCCGGGGCCACCAGGCGTGGGGTCTCCCTCCGTTGATGTCTTCCCCGCGTAGATGGTCTGGGCTGTGAGGGTCGTCCAGGAACCTGAAGTTGAGGGCCTCTGTTTTATTTCTTAGGTGGATGGTTTCCACTGTCTCCTGGTAGGGTGGCGCTTGGCCACTGACTGACCTCAAACACTTGTTTTGGAAGCTCTGTAGTTGTTGTAGTCTAGTCTTCCCGAGTGTGACGATTTGATTTTGATTTTGATTTTGCCGCTTGCAGCGGCTACTTTATTGTGCACCCCACACTCATCCTGTGAGCGGTAGCGCAAAAGGATTACAGAGTAGGGTTTACAAAGGGTCATAATAATTAGCCCCCGTTGTCAGGATATTATGGCACTGAAAGTTACACAGTATTTCATTTACATTATTTGTTTAGTTCTATACATAAAGGGTAACTTATTCACAAATGTCCTTGGTACCCTCGACTCAGGTTGTCACGCTCTTGTCTCTGAAGCCAGACACAAATATGCGTGCCTTGTTGACCGGGGTGTCAGGGTCAAACTGTTGTGGATCCCCTCTCACATAGGCCTCATAAAACATGACAGAGTTGATGCCCTCGCCAAACTCGCGTCTAACTAAGACGCCGTTGAATACAATTTGGGTCTGTCAAAAAGAACCCTTAAAACTGTAATTAGGAAAGAACTTATTGATGAGTTTGACGCAAGTAGACAAGTGCAAACAGGCACTAGTCGATCCATAGGTTACCATGATGAGATGTATCAAGTGAAACATGTATATGGAGCAAGTAACAAGATCACTAGATTACAAGATGTTGTAACCGCTAGATTAAGGTTAGGATATAAGTACCTTTGGCAGTATGTTCCTCAAGCAGATGTAAACAAAACTAAATGTAAAGTGTGTGGCCAGACATATGGCCACACACTTGAACACTACGCCCTCGACTGTGTGAAGATAGAACCTTTTAGGGACAGGTCCAAGCACACTGTGTGTGAAATGGCACAACACTTCATCTCTAATGGCAAGATAGCCGACATATTAAGATTGTATCCACTTTTTTGCACTTAGTAACTATATCAATTCTCATGTACAGAACCAAATACGCAATGTGCTTGAATACTTCCCACGTAAATGTGAATAACAAAGTGTGAGGCCAGACATACTGCCTCACACGCCTGTTCTCACGCATTTGTGAGTGTGACGAGTGGTATAGATGGGTGCTCCAACACAGGCCTCACCAGCGCCTTGTACAGGTGAACTTGTATCTTCTCAGGCATCAGTTTAAAACGTTTTAATTTGGCTGCGGCGACTTTGGCTTTATTTAGTCTGTCCTTCACGTGGGGAATGATGCCCGTCCGAGAGATGATGAGGTCGAGCAACCTGCCTTGTTTAGAGTACTCAATCTCTTCGTCGTCGATCATCAATGGTGCCGGCTTGAATTTGGCTATGGGTATGACCTCAAATTTCGTTTTGTTTGTTTTTATTTTCCATTTATTTTCATACTCCGAGATCTCCTCTATTGCCCAAGCAGTGAGTCGCGCCATCCTTGCTGTGGACCTTCCTGGGCAGGTGACGATCTGTGTTACATCGTCGGCATACATGACGTACTCACTGCCGACGATTGGGGGTGGCAGGCCAGCCGTGTAGAGTGTGTAAAGGGTTGGTGAGAGACAAGAGCCCTGAGGCACGCCGCTCGATAGTGAGAATTCTTCTCCAAAATGTTCTTGCATCTTGATTTTGGCTCTGCGGTCCATAATGAAGTTACACAGCAGGTGCGTCAGATTTTCGGGTAGCCCCAGTTGTATGATCTTATTCTGCAGCCCTGCGTGCCAACTTTGTAAAACGCTTTGCTGACGTCCCTCAGTACTATATTGCACTGCAGGCGGCCAGTCATAGCATTGGCGATCTGCTCGTAGGCCTGATCTATGGAGGTGGATGTGCCTCGGTACTGGCGGAAGCCGAACTGGCGGGGATTATGCGCGTCTTCGGCCTCCAGATACATCCGCAACCGCTTGTTTACTATTTTTTCGAAGATTTTAGCAGGTACCTCTAGCAGCGATATTGGTCGAAAGTTTTCGACTTTGTTTGGAGGCTTCCCTGCTTTTGGTATGAGGCGAATAACGGCGATTTTGAACATCTTAGGGAAGTATCCAGAGGCGAGGCAGGTGTTGCATATATGAGCAAGCCTCTCTATCATGTTGTCGGGGAGTTGAGCCAGGATCTTCTTGTTAATGTGACTTTCACCAGGTGATTTGTTTTTAAACCCTTTTATGACGGCTGACACATCTGCAGGAACTATGCGCTCCGTCAGGTAGCTTCCGTCAACCAGTCTAGTGAAGTCAGCCAGTGGGAGCGGCTGGAGCTGGTGCTGATGGTCCTGCAACTGACCTAAAATGTCCTCCTCAAACTCCCTGTCGAAGCCCTCGTTCTCCTGTTCACTAATGGTAAAGATCTTTCGTGCCCCTCCTCCTCCTCCTCCCCCCTCACTAACACAACCACCCCCCCCCCCTCCCCTTCGGCCTCCATCTGTATCTATATAGCGCTATGTATACAAACAACTATACATACATTCATACATACATATACACACATATATACATACATACATAAAATAGAGAGCTGTATGTGCTATAACATATTAATACTCTCTCTCTCTCTCTCTCTCTCTCTCTCTCTCTCTCTCTCTCTCTCTCTCTCTCTCTCTCTCTCTCTCTCTCTCTCTCTCTCTTTGTTCGTGTGGTGAAATCTTAATAAAGGATAAACTGTGATAATTAAGAAACACGAGATGTAAGAATGAGGTGATTACCCAAGACAGTGATAAATGGGGCGAAGGAGAACATATAATAATGCGATGAATGAAGGAGAGAGAGAGAGAGAGAGAGAGAGAGAGAGAGAGAGAGAGAGAGAGAACTCTTACGTGAGATATTTTTTTCAAGAATAAGTTTCACAAAAGCCTTTCTCTAGGCTGTAGATGATGAATATATTATTAATTCAAACTTTTGATTTTTAAGAGAAAGTTTGTGAAAGTTGGTAAGATTTTGTGAATGTGTTTTTTTTTTATCTAGAGAGGAAGCGCTACATGAAAAGTGAATGATATTAATTCATCGTGGGGGAGGGGGGGTGGTGAGGTGCTGGTTGTTGGTAATAATGGTAGTTGTTATTGCGGTAGTAACTGTTATGAAGGTAGTACTTTGATGTGATTGGTAGATTATGTCATAGGTGATGGAAACGTCGGTCTTCTAGGAGAGAGAGAGAGAGAGAGAGAGAGAGAGAGAGCACTTATGTACTATGTGTGTGTTCCTTCGTCTGTTTTGAGTAATGTTTCTTACCTTGTGTTCCTCTCCGTTAACAGTACTCTACACAAGGGTACGTTGTGGACATAACTCAGCATCAATATACGTCCCTCACTAACACTCGTCCTATTGTTGTAGACTTGTGTTTGAGGCGACTGAGGCGGTAATTTGTGAGAAAATACACGAACTGCTAACTGTTTTCCTCACGCTGCCATTTCACTCTTTTAATTCAATTTTCAATTTCAATTGTTTATTCCTTGATAGAGGAAGCGGGATCCTAGTGCTGTCACTAGGTACCCCTGTACAATGACACCAGAAGCATCTGGCAAGTGTCACAAGTATATACAGTATAAATATTATAAAGGGGCTTACTAAAGCCTAAGGAAGGAAGGATATTCCTTTAACACATAATCAATATTATTTACAAAATATCTGGCCAGTATGGGGAGGATCATCGTGTCTTCGTCAGGGGGTCGTGGAGTGGTGGTCCAGCAGGCGTCACGGAAGCGTTGTGTGTGGGGACATCTTAGGAGGTAGTGGATGAGGGTGCGGCTGTCGGGTCTTCTGCATAACGCACAAGAGCGTTGCTCAGGGGATGCGGGGATACCGATCTCCCAAGCAAAGTCATACCCAATGATGATACGGGCAGCAATCACGTCCCCTTTCCGCGACCCTTTCCCGTAGACGTACGAGAGGTCAGGAAGTTTACGGAGGTCATCGTACCAGGTGGGCGGAGAGTCCAGGGGGATGGCTGCTTCCCGAGCCTCTCTGTTTGCGTTACTCTTTTAATTGTATTTTTAAATTTTCTTAACTATTAAACGACATCGCTTCTAGGTGTTCTTTAATCCGTGAGGTAAATGATTAATTAGTGATTGCACAGCAAGTTACAGGTGGTATTTATATTTAATATTTCTTATAATAGAAATGTATACATTATAAATTTCACGTAAGATGTAACTGGCAACTGTACACATTAAAATTTCGTCTCGTTAGTTTCATCACATTTTGTTCATAATAAAACGATATTAATACTGAATTATGTAAAGGTGTAAAAAAGGCGACAATTGGTTATTCTGCGCTAAAAGTTATCTTTCTTCAATTTCTTTTGTTTTTCTTCAACAATTTCGAACCAAGATACAGCCAATTGTGAGAAAACAAACCTGCCAACTCAGCCCTAAAAGGTGCCTATTTTCATCTTTCATTTTATATTTCTCATGAAGTGATATCGAGCTAAAATGTTGTAACGCCGAGGAAAACAATAACTGCCAACTCTGCGCTAAAAGGTGCTTATTATTCGCTTTTGTTTTGAAAATTTCGCGAAGCAAAATCAAGCCAAGACGCTATGAAAAACAAGAAACAAAAGATTAAGTGTTAACTCTGCTGCCAGGCACCTACTAGTGTAAATATTCCTTATAAAATGTTGGATATTGTGATATAAAACATTATCTGTTAACTCTCCCCAACAAGGTGCTTCTTAATTTCATTTTATAAAGTGATTTCAAGCCTAATGTTGTAAATTCTAAAAAAAAAAAAAAAGAAGATAATTCCAAACTCTGCTCTGGGAGTTGCATGTTAATTAATTTTATTTCATTATTCTTTACAATAAAATCATTTCGAACATAAAATTTACCCCAAAAAACAACACAATCTCGTTCCTCTGACCTACGAGGCGCCTGTTAATTAATTTCACCTTGTTAGGCTTTTTCAATAAAATGATTCACAACTCAGAAAAACATATAAAAACCGAATTAGTTAACCTCTGCCATTAACGCTCCTGTTAATAATAACAATAATTGTTAAAATATTTGTTGGAACATTGTAAACACACTAACTGGTGACTGTGGGAAGGTGTATACTGTCACCTGTCTCCAGTCTTGTCTTCAGTCACACTGGTTGTTGTTTATAAATTAGTTTACACAAAATAAAGAAGAAAGGAAGAAAATATGCACACACACACACACACCAGTGTAACTTCAAGCACTTACTTTTATAGTGTGTGTGTGTGTGTGTGTGTGTGTGTGTGTGTGTGCGTGTGTGCGTGTGTGTGTGCGCGTGTGCTACTCATGATCACATTATTCTCTTCTCCTTATATTGTAACTTAGCTTCATTTCTTTTCTTTCAATTTCTCATTATTTTAATTTCTTTTCTCTCATTATTTCCAAGTTTATCATATTTTCTTGATTATATTTTTTCTTTTATCTTTCTTATTATACTTCATTTATCCTTTACGTCTTCTTTTCCTCTCCTTTCTCTTATCTTCCTCCTCCTCTTCCTCCTATCTCTTCTTTTCCCTCCTCATCGTTCACTATTTTCCTCCCTCCCTCATTTATTCTTTCCCTCAATCCTCTCCTTCTCCTACCCTTACTTTTAATTCCTTCTTTCCCTTATTCTCTCCTTCTCTTCACCCCTTCTTTCCTCGCCTTTCCTTCTCTCCCTCTTTCCTCCTTCTGTGAGATAGACTAAAAGAGAGGAAAATAATGGAGAGGGAAAAGATACAGAGATAAAGAGAGAGAGAGAGAGAGAGAGAAGTGGAGGAATAATAAAAAGCGAAGATAATTAGAGGGAGTGAGGAGGAACGGGCAAGGAGAATGGGAAGAAAAAAGAAATACGACAAGAGGCGAGGAAGACGATGGATGATTATGGGGAGAGAATCTGTGGGCGTCTATCTGTCTGTCTGTCTGTCTGTCTGTCTGTCCCTTTCCCCTTCAACTCCTTCCCGTTCTCTCTCTCTCTCTCCCACCTCCCCCTCCCCCACCCCTCTTCCCCCCCACCCCTCTCCCTCCACCCCCTTCCCCTCACCACCATCTCCCCCTACCCCCTTCCCCTCACCACCATCCCCCCCCACCCCCCCTTCCCCCATTTTACGCACCTCAACTTAAAGTAATGATAAAAATATACCCTGATCGCTAAAACTCTTTCCTTAATTGAAGTTTGACAGTCTGTCCAAATCATCGGTGGGAAAGAAGGTGATTTGGCGGGTGAGAAAATGTTTTGATTTTTCTTTGCATGTCAAGCGTGGTGAGTGAGTGAGTGAGTGAGTGAGTGAGTGAATGAGTGAGTGAGTGTTTCTCTTGCTTTATTTTATAATTTATCTTGTTTTTGTATCTCTCTCTCTCTCTCTCTCTCTCTCTCTCTCTCTCTCTCTCTCTCTCTCTCTCTCTCTCTCTCTCTCTCTTAACCTCTCTTAACCTCTGTGACCTGACCTAAGAAGAAGGGCGAGGAGGACGGGGCAAGAATTACGGGGCAAGAATTTACGGGACTAGTAGGACGGGGGAAGAAGGACGGTAGGGGGGGGATGGGGCGAGGTAGGAGATGGATTTTAGAGAGGGGGGGGTAGTAGGAGGGGGGGTGAGGGGCGGTGTAGGAGATGGATTTTAGAGAGGGGGGTAGTAGCATGGGGGGGGGGGGTGAACAACGGGTCAACTAACACTCTAACTCTATTTTATGTTATTTTTTTATATATTTAATTTCGTTATTTTCATCCATCAGGTTTAAATTCACTTGTTTATATATTTATTTATTTTGGGATTTTTTTTCTTCATATTTTTTTTTTCAATATTTTGTTCTATTTTGGGGGGAATTTTAGAGTTGTTGTCAATACTTGTTTGTTAAGGCTCTTGTTTGGGTGATTTATGTATGTTATAGGCACATACATAGATACGTACATACATAGATACGTACATACATAGATACGTACATACATAGATACGTACATACGTAGATACGTACATACATACATTCACACATACATGTATACAATGTTAAAACTAGAAGCATAAATAGAGAGAAATTCTGATATAACAACGGGGGAAAGGGGAGAGAGAGAGAGAGAGAGAGAGAGAGAGAGAGAGAGAGCATTGTTGTTGTCTTATTTACCACACTCTCCTATATTCTCTTTTATTGCTTCTCCCTTGCATCATTTCCTCTTTATATTCCTCCATTATCACCCATCCTCTCCACGCCTTCCTTCTCATTTCCTCCTCCTCCTCCTCTTCTCTTCTGTGCTTCCTTTGTAATATCCTCAATCACTGCTCCTTCCTCACCATTACTCCTGCTCCACCCCTCTCTCTCTCTCTCTCTCTCTCTCTCTCTCTCTCTCTCTCTCTCTCTCTCTCCCCTGACGGATATTCTTGACTGTTTGATTTTCTTTGTGTTTGTCTATAGGTCTGTTTATCTATGTGTGTGTGTGTGTGTGTTTGTTTCTCTAGGTTACGCCATTTGCCTCTTCTCTACCTAGCCAGTGCAGTTAAAGAGTTGTCCGATTTTTTTTTCTGATGGGAGTGGAGGGGAATTTATACTTAGGATGTGGTTGTTGTGTTTGGTAACAGCTTCTAAACCTTAAAGAATATACGCCTTGGTCACCGTCTTCGTATGAACACACACACACACACACACACACACACACACACACACACGAGACCCTTCCAGCCAACACGACCATAGAAGGCAGCCACCCACAGCACAGGACCAGCCTTATACGTGGTGGTAAGTGAGTGAGAGTGGGAGGGTGGGTAGTAAATATGGAGGGTTGCTTGGGAGTAGGGAGGGTGGGTTGGGTTGTGGGAAGGTGGGTTAGTAGTAAGGGAGGAGGTGGGTTGGGTTGTGGGAGGATGGGTTAGAAGTAAGGGGGGTGGGTAGGGAGGGAGGTAGGGGGGAGGGGTTAGGGGTGGAGGTTCTAGTGTGTACAGCTTTTAATACGGAATCTTAACCTAACCTAACATGATGTAACTTTACCATATTATTAACCTAACCTAACCTAATCCAAGTAATCCTTATCTAACATAGCGTACTATAACCTAATTAGAGAGAGAGAGAGAGAGACGGCACTCACCACACACTATAAAACTCTACGGATAAGCCGACCCATGTTTCACTAACCCTGCACTTCACCTACAGGCACGACGAACGCCAGACGAACGTTCTCTCGCCTCTGGGATACACTTGGGATCTATTACGATCCAAACAAACACAACAGTCAAAGAATTTTATACAATAGCTGGAAGGTAATTAATTAGAGGTCGTAGCTTGAATTAAGAGGTTGATAAGTTAAATTAGTTCTTACAAGGACCTTCCCCACGGCTCAGTCCATGCTATCGATCCTCAACTCAGAGCTAACTTATGTCTGAGTGTACACGGTGACACACACACACACAGGTAAACGTTCATGTCATTCTCCAAGTATTTATGCCAGTACATAACCTTGACCTACGCCACAATTATTGCCTCTTGAATGTCGGCGACCCAGAAATTTTCGGATGTTGGATGTGTGTGAGTGTGTTAAGTGTGTGAGGGTGTGTTAAGTGCGTGAGAGTGCGTTAAGTGTGTGAGTGCGTTAAGTGAGTGAGAGTGTGTTAAGTGTGTGAGTGTGTTAAGTGAGTGTGTTAAGTGAGTGTATGAGTGTATTAAGTGAGTGTGTTAAGTGTGTGAAAGTAGTGATGTTATTGCTTGTTTGTTGTTTGCCATCCTTCATTTAAATGTTTTTTATTCATTCTTAGACCATACACCATACACTCCTTCTTTTCATTGGCATTCATTCATTCTTATATGACTCTCAACAAGGCGCCATGGTATCCACTCATTCACGCTCACGTTGCTTTCTCCATCTTTGTAACCTAACCTAACCTACCATAGCCTAACCTAACCTAACCTAACCTAACCTAACCTACCATAGCCTAACTTAACCTAACCTACCATAGCCTAACCTAACCTAACCTAACCTAACCTACCATAGCCTAACCTAACCTAACCTACCATAGCCTAACCTAACCTACCATAGCCTAACATAACCTAACCTACCATAGCCTAACCTAACCTACCATAGCCTAACCTAACCTAACCTACCATAGCCTAACCTAACCTACCATAGCCTAACCTAACCTAACGTACCATAGCCTAACCTAACCTACCATAGCCTAACCTAACCTAACCTACCATAGCCTAACCTAACCTACCATAGCCTAACCTAACCTAACCTACCATAGCCTAACCTAACCTACCATAGCCTAACCTAACCTACCATAGCCTAACCTAACCTAACCTACCATAGCCTAACCTAACCTAACCTACCATAGCCTAACCTAACCTACCATAGCCTAACCTAACCTTTCATCGATCCTTTCCTTCTATTTTCTCCTTCGTCTTTCCTTCAATCTCCTTCTTCGTCCTTCCTTTTCCCTCCTTGTATACTATCTGTCTTTCTGTATCTGTCTGTATGTATGTCTCTGTCCGTCCTTCCGTCTGTATCAATCTGTCTGTCTGTCTGTCTGTCCCACCTGTGGTTCAGTCTGTGGGTTACCGTGTCATGTACCACCACAGTCTTTCTCTATTTCATTCTTCCCTGTTTCTATTTCATTCTTCCCTGCTTCTATTTCGTTCATCCCTATTTCCATTCTCTATTTACTTTCATATCTCTCTCTCTCTCTCTTTCTTTCTTTCTTTCTATTTCAAATTAATGGAATGTAAATGATGGTTTTAGATAGATCAAGAGAGAGAGAGAGAGAGAGACGGCACTCACCACACACTATAAAACTCTACGGATAAGCCGACCCATGTTTCACTAACCCAGCACTTCACCTACAGGCAAGACGAACGCCAGACGAACGTTCTCTCGCCTCTGGGATACACTTGGGATCTATTACGATCCAAACAAACACAACAGTCAAAGAATTTTATACAATAGCTGGAAGGTAATTAATTAGAGGTCGTAGCTTGAATTAAGAGGTTGATAAGTTAAATTAGTTCTTACAAGGACCTTCCCCACGGCTCAGTCCATGCTATCGGTCCTCAACACAGAGCTAACTTATGTCTGAGTGTACACGGTGACACACACACACACAGGTAAACGTTCATGTCATTCTCCAAGTATTTATGCCAGTACATAACCTTGACCTACGCCACAATTATTGCCTCTTGAAAGTCGGCGACCCATAAATTTTCGGATGTTGGATGTGTGTGAGTGTGTTAAGTGTGTGAGAGTGTGTTAAGTGTGTGAGTGTGTGTTAAGTGTGTGAGAGTGTGTTAAGTGTGTGAGTGTGTTAAGTGAGTGTGTTAAATGAGTGAGTGTGTTAAATGAGTGAGTGTTAAGTGAGTGTGTTAAGTGAGTGTATGAGTGTATTAAGTGAGCGTGTTAAGTGAGCGTGTTAAGTGAGTGTGTTAAATGAGTGAGTGTGTTAAATGAGTGAGTGTGTTAAATGAGTGAGTGTGTTAAGTGAGTGTATGAGTGTATTAAGTGAGTGTGTTAAGTGTGTGAAATGAGTGTGTGAAAGTAGTGATGTTATTGTTTGTTTGTTGTTTGCCATCCTTCATTTAAATGTTTTTTATTCATTCTTAGACCATACACCATACACTCCTTCTTTTCATTGGCATTCATTCATTCTTATATGACTCTCAACAAGGCGCCATGGTATCCACTCATTCACGCTCACCGTTGCTTTCTCCTTCTTTGTAACCTAACCTAACCTACCATAGCCTAACCTAACCTAACCTAACCTTTCATCTATCCTTTCCTTCTATTTTCTCCTTCGTCTTTCCTTCTATCTCCTTCTTCGTCTCTCCTTTTCCCTCCTTGTATACTATCTATCTTTCTGTATCTGTCTGTATGTATGTCTCTGTCCGTCCTTCCGTCTATATCAATCTGTCTGTCTGTCTGTCTGTCTGTCCTACCTGTGGTTCAGTCTGTGGGTTACCGTGTCATGTACCACAACAGTCTTTCTCTATTTCATTCTTCCCTGTTTCTATTTCATTCTTCCCTGCTTCTATTTCGTTCATCCCTATTTCCATTCTCTATTTACTTTCATATCTCTCTCTCTCTCTCTTTCTTTCTTTCTTTCTATTTCAAATTAATGGAATGTAAATGATGGTTTTAGATAGATCAAGAGAGAGAGACGGCACTCACCACACACTATAAAACTCTACGGACAAGCCGACCCATGTTTCACTAACCCAGCACTTCACCTACAGGCACGACGAACGCCAGACGAACGTTCTCTCGCCTCTGGGATACACTTGGGAACTATTACGATCCAAACAAACACAACAGTCAAAGAATTTTATACAATAGCTGGAAGGTAATTAATTAGAGGTCGTAGCTTGAATTAAGAGGTGGATAAGTTAAATTAGTTCTTACAAGGACCTTCCCCACGGCTCAGTCCATGCTATCGATCCTCAACACAGAGCTAACTTATGTCTGAGTGTACACGGTGACACACACACACACACACAGGTAAACGTTCATGTCATTCTCCAAGTATTTATGCCAGTACATAACCTTGACCTACGCCACAATTATTGCCTCTTGAATGTCGGCGACCCAGAAATTTTCGGATGTTGGATGTGTGTGAGTGTGTTAAGTGTGTGTGAGTATGTTAAGTGTGTGAGTGTGTGTTAAGTGTGTGAGAGTGTGTTAAGTGTGTGAGAGTGTGTTAAGTGTGTGTGAGTATGTTAAGTGTATGAGTGTGTTAAGTGAGTGAGTGCGTTAAGTGAGTGAGTGAGTGTATGAAGTAAGTGTGTGAGTGTGTTGAGTGAGTGTGTGAAGTGAGTGAGTGTGTTAAGTGAGTGAGTGAGTGTGTGAAGTAAGTTTGTGAGTGTGTTGAGTGAGTGTGTTAAGTGAGTGTGTTAAGTGTGTGAAATGAGAGTGTGAAAGTAGTGATGTTATTGTTTGTTTGTTGTTTGCCATCTGTCAGTGTTGTCATTATAGAAACAATATCGTTGTTTAAATGTACAAATTATACTGTATAATAGAATGATGATAATGATGATGATGATAATGATGATGATGATACATATATTTATACACATTCTCCTTTCATTCATTTTTATTCATTCTTGGAGGTAATAATCATAGACATTCTTCCTTCATTCATATTTATTCATTCGTTATTAGACCAAATTAACATACACAATCTCACTTCATTCATTCATCTTTATTCATACTTGCTGGAAATAGTGATATATAAATTTGTCCTTCCTTCCTTCCTACCTTCCTTCCTTCCTTCATTTAAATATCTTTTATTCATTCTTAGACCATACACCAGACACTCCTTCTTTTCATTGGCATTCATTCATTCTTATATGACTCTCAACAAGGCGCCACGGTATCCACTCATTCACGCTCACCGTTGCTTTCTCCTTCTTTGTAACCTAACCTAACCTACCATAGCCAAACATAACCTAACCTAACCTAACCTACCATAGCCTAACCTAACCTAACCTACCAGAGCCTAACCTAACCTAGCCTACCATAGCCTACCAACCTACATAGCCAACTAACCTACCATAGCCTAACCTAACCTACCATAGCCTAACCTAACCTACCATAGCCTAACCTAACCTACCATAGCCTAACCTAACCTAACCTACCATAGCCTAACCTAACCTAACCTACCATAGCCTAACCTAACCTAACCTAACCTAACCAACCTACCATAGCCTAACCTAACCTAACCTACCATAGCCTAACCTAACCTAACCTAACCTTTCATCTATCCTTTCCTTCTATTTTCTCCTTCGTCTTTCCTTCTATCTCCTTCTTCGTCTTTCCTTTTCCCTCCTTGTATACTATCTATCTTTCTGTATCTGTCTGTATGTATGTATCTGTCCGTCCTTCCGTCTGTATCAATCTGTCTATCTGTCTGTCTGTCCCACCTGTGGTTCAGTCTGTGGGTTACCGTGTCATGTACCACCACAGTCTCTCTCTATTTCATTCCTCCCTGTTTCTATTCTCTATTTACCTTCATCTCTCTCTCTCACACACACTTTATTTCTCTCTTTATTCCAAATTAATGGAATATAAATGATGGTTAAGATAGACCAGGAGAGAGAGAGAGAGAGAGAGAGAGAGAGAGAGAGAGAGAGAGAGAGAGAGTATCCCTGGTATTATTGGACACATCACTCGGCTGTGCTTCCATTCGTCCACCTCTACCAGTATAGCTTAATTGTAATCTAAACTTCCATATAAACTAATATAGCATTCCTGAGAGTGGTGTTGACAGGGAGAGGAAGAGACAGAGAGAGGAAGAGGCAGAGAACAACATACAGATATATAAACAGACAGAGGGAGAGACAGAGAAAAAAATATAGTTAAACCAGTAAAATGTAGACAGACAGACAGACAGACAGACAGACAGATAGACAGACAGATAAATAAATAGATAGATCTGGCGACCTGTGGTGTAATGGTCAGCATGCTCGCCTCGCAAGCTAGTAGACCCGGGTTCGATCCCCGGGCAGGGTGAAACTATGGGTAAGTTTCTTTACGCCATTTGCCTCTGTCTACCCAGCAGTAATTGGGAAGCCTGGATGTTAACTGATTTGCCTATCATGTTCCGGGGTAATGGTTAGCCAATGCAGTTGACGAATTGTCCGGTCTTTTCGGACTTTTACTTGACACTGGAGTCATGCAACTCATTAACTCAGGGTGTGGTTGTTGTGTTGGCGACAGCTTCTACACCTAAAACACTGGGTCATGCAGCTCTTTAACTCAGGGTGTGGTTGTTGTGTTGGCGACAGCTTCTACACCTTAAACACTGGGTCATGCAGCTCGTGAACTCAGGGTGTGGTTGTTGTGTTGGCGACAGTTTCTACACCTTAATCACTGGGTCATGCAACTCGTTAACTCAGGGTGTGGTTGTTGTGTTGGCGACAGCTTCTACACCTTAAACACTGGGTCATGCAGCTCGTTAACTCAGGGTGTGGTTGTTGTGTTGGCGACAGCTTCTACACCTAAAACACTGGGTCATGCAGCTCGTTAACTCAGGGTGTGGTTGTTGTGGGCTGGCGACAGCTTCTACACCTTAAACACTGGGTCATGCAGCTCGTTAACTCAGGGTGTGGTTGTTGTGTTGGCGACAGCTTCTACACCTAAAACACTGGGTCATGCAGCTCGTTAACTTAGGGTGTGGTTGTTGTGTTGGCGACAGCTTCTACACCTTAAACACTGGGTCATGCAGCTCGTTAACTTAGGGTGTGATTGTTGTGTTGGCGACAGCTTCTACACCTTAAACACTGGGTCATGCAGCTCGTTAACTCAGGGTGTGGTTGTTGTGTTGGCGACAGCTTCTACACCTTAAACACTGGGTCATGCAGCTCGTGAACTCAGGGTGTGGTTGTTTTGTTGGCGACAGTTTCTACACCTTAATCACTGGGTCATGCAACTCGTTAACTCAGGATGTGGTTGTTGTGTTGGTGACAGCTTCTACACCTTAAACACTGGGTCATGCAGCTCGTTAACTTAGGGTGTGATTGTTGTGTTGGCGATAGCTTCTACACCTTAAACACTGGGTCATGCAGCTCGTTAACTCAGGGTGTGGTTGTTGTGTTGGCGACAGCTTCTACACCTTAAACACTGGGTCATGCAGCTCGTGAACTCAGGGTGTGGTTGTTTTGTTGGCGACAGTTTCTACACCTTAATCACTGGGTCATGCAACTCGTTAACTCAGGGTGTGGTTGTTGTGTTGGCGACAGCTTCTACACCTTAAACACTGGGTCATGCAGCTCGTTAACTTAGGGTGTGATTGTTGTGTTGGCGACAGCTTCTACACCTTAAACACTGGGTCATGCAGCTCGTTAACTCAGGGTGTGGTTGTTGTGTTGGCGACAGCTTCTACACCTTAAACACTGGGTCATGCAGCTCGTTAACTCAGGGTGTGGTTGTTGTGTTGGCGACAGCTTCTACACCTTGAAGAAATTCACGCCGAGGTGGTCCTTGAGTTTTTTATCCTAGCACACGAGGGGCAACCATTATTAGATGGATGGATGGGTGGAGAGATGGAGGGATGGATGGATGGACAGACGGACGATGGACAGACGGACAGACGGATGGACGGACGGATGGACGGACGGACAGACGGACAGACGGATGGCCGGACGGATGGATGGATGAACGGACGGACGGACGGACGGATGGATGGATGGATGGATGGACGGACGGATGGATTACTATTCTCTTTGTGTTCGTACTATTAGTTTATCACAGTGTTATTCTTGTATCACCTACTGTTCTATCTACTCTGCTTTAACTGGTTTTTTCCTAACATCAGAAGAGGTTATCCAGGTCTATACTTTATTCTCTCTCCACATTTTACCGTTTATTCTATTTGATTCTTGTGGCATTGATTTTGTATAATTTATTTCTTTAATTTAATATTTTTTTTTACTTTGGGACGTCCATAAAGGTTCAAATATCCTTATCATAAAAGATCAGATCTTACGCTCATAAAGAAATAATAATAATTCCGCCTCTTAAGCATACAGTTGAATATTTAATTCGTATTTTATTTAAGGTTTTATATCCATTTCTATTAAAAGTTTCTGATCCTTTCATTTAACGGTTCATATCATTATAAATAAAGGAACTGATTCCCATCCAACTCCCCTTCAGTTCCCCTCTAGCTTCCCTTCAGTCTTCAAGGTCTCTTTTTTTAAGTCCCCTCCAATTTTCCTTCACCACGTACCCTTCAGGTGCCCTTCACCACGTACCCTTCAGGTGTCCTTCACCATGTCACCCTTCAGATGTCCTTCACCACGTCACCCTTCACCATGTCACCCTTCAGGTGTCCTTCACCACGTCACCCTTCAGGTGTCCTTCATCATGTCACCCTTCAGGTGTCCATCATGTCACCCTTCAGGTGTCCTTCACCAGGTACCCTTCAGGTGTCCTTCACCATGTCACCCTTCAGGTGTCCTTCACCAGGTACCCTTCAGGTGTCCTTCACCACGTCACCCTTCACCATGTCACCCTTCACCATGTCACCCTTCAGGTGTCCTTCACCAGGTACCCTTCAGGTGTCCTTCACCACGTCACCCTTCACCATGTCACCCTTCAGGTGTCCTTCACCACGTCACCCTTCACCAGGTACCCTTCAGGTGTCCTTCACCACGTCACCCTTCACCAGGTACCCTTCAGGTGTCCTTCACCACGTCACCCTTCACCAGGTACCCTTCAGGTGTCCTTCACCATGTCACCCTTCACCAGGTACCCTTCAGGTGTCCTTCACCAGGTACCCTTCAGGTGTCCTTCACCACGTCACCCTTCACCAGGTACCCTTCAGGTGTCCTTCACCAGGTACCCTTCAGGTGCCCTTCATCATCACACACCCGTTCATCTGGTGGTAGGCCTACAGTGTCTCTCTCGTCAGTTGTCCACATGGCGTCTACTAAACTCAAACAGGGAGAAAAAATGAATTATCTTTATTTAGTGCCTCCGAGACTTGTGTTTCTTTAAAGGGGATATTATACAAGATGGAGGTTTTATTTCGTGGGTTTGTGTTTTTTTTTGGTGGGGGGGGGGGGATTTTGTTTGTGTGGGAATGGTGTGCGTGTGTGCAATTAAACACAAGCATTATCACCAACTGGTAGTGAATATATTCACTTCAAGCCATGAATATGTAAGCGCACGAAGTAAATAACCGAACAAATGTGGAACAAACGCGATAAATTAAGAACACCCAGATATTTCAAATAGCAAAATTCAAAATATATGTCTGTGAACGAAGCATAAAGAGACTTCTGTAGAAGACCTGAAAAGGTTTCGTGTTTCAGAGTCACAGCCCACGAAAGCAATTGATTGAATTACTCCTGATGGAAATTTGACAAAAATGCCCTGATGATGGCGATTCTTGGTCGATGGGTTCAATAACTTCCAACTTTCTTCAAGACTTACTGATAACTTCTTGTCCCGTGCCAAGAAATTATTTGATATTTTATTGGTATTTGTGACTTAGTTTCTGAGAGATTGAGGATAATTTATATTTGATAGTAAATTATTTTATCATTTAGGGATTTTTTTTTTGGTTTACGATCGTGTGAATATTAGCCTCCTCCAGCTAAAGACTTCCTAACTATAATCACCTTAAACCTAACCTAACCTAACTTAACCTAACCTAACCTAACCTAACCTAACCAACCACGAGACCATTCAACCTGTCTCAACATAACATAACCTTACCTCTAGATAGTGTTAATGTATTCAAACACCAGGTGACATGAGCTACCCTTCTCTGCGTATATAGTATTAATAAATGGTCAGGTAATTATCAGATGGGTTTTAGTCCAGTATTTTATGATTATAGCAATTTTGTACGAGGTGCCGACTAGAACACAAGCAATTATTATGGTTAAAAGGATTGATAGGAGTAGAAGCTAGTCCCTGGGTGATGATAAGACCATCCATCCAGCGATTCAGCCATCCATTCATCCAGCGAGTCATCCAACCATCCATTCATTCATCCATCTTGGTGGTCGGACGGAGAAGAGATGAAGGGTGAAAGTAATAATAAAGTTTGTAAAGAATCGTCGAAATTACACGAACCGAAGAAGAAACGTGAAGAGAGAAAGGAAGACGATGAATGATGATAAAAGGGATAAAAAGGAAGACAGGATAAGTAATTTGGGGGAGAATTTTTCGTGTTGATAAATGTGGTGTGAGTGAGAGGAGATGTGGAGGAGAATGTGCTCTCTCTCTCTCTCTCTCTCTCTCTCTCTCTCTCTCTCTCTCTCTCTCTCTCTCTCTCTCTCCACTATTGTGTATTTATAATTGTTGTGAGAAACATTGCAAAATATGTTGTTTACAAAATTTTATAAGACAAAAAAAAAAAATATCCCTGAATCGAATCCTAATTTACATGTAAATAACAGGACATATTTTTTTTCGTTGTGGTTAAATTTATATATATTTTTTTTTAAAGTTAAATCATATGGTTTTATTGAAGGCGGAAACTGAAGTTGAACAAATGACCAATATTCCATGTTGTTTTTCATTCCCATTATAAGAGAAATTACTGGGGAAAACTATAATAATTTGAGGGACATTTACAAATTACCTCGACTGATGAATAAAAAACAAAAAAATGGATATTACCACAAATTTGTTATAGTTGGCCATCAAAAGACTGGACATTAAAAAAACGTTCTCTCTTTCATCAGACGCGGCGCTCACTCGACTAAAATGACAAGAGATCTATAAAAAAAAAATTACCTTTACAATAACGCAAAATTGATTAAATGACGACTCTGAGTTGTTGTTGTTGTTGTGTGTGTGTGTGTGTGTGTGTGTGTGTGTGTGTGTTTGAGAGAGAATGATAGTGTGTAGTAAGAAAGAGAGAGAGAGAGAGAGAGAGAGATAAAACAAATATATACAGAAATAGAAAGATATAAAATGAGAGAAAGAGAAATAGTGATAAGAAATATAACACACACACACACACACACACACACTCTCACACTCTCACACACACACACACACACACTCACACACACACTCTCACACACACTCTCCCAGTGTTCGTCGCCGTTCAATAAGGCGGAAATTATACTCACTAGGTGGAAAATTCTTCGGCCTTATCAGTATTGAACTTTCACACACTCTCTTGTGGTGATCCATGTTGTGGTTATTGGGGTGTGTGGGAGAGAAGGGAAAGGGAAGGGAGGAAGGGAAAGGGGGCAGGAAGGGAAAGGGGAAGAAGGGAAGGAAGGAGCAAAGAAGGAAATGGGGACGGGGGGGGGGGATTGGGGGGATTTACGGATTAGGGAAAAAATATGATTCTTGTTGTGGTTATTGTGTCTGTCTGTCGTTTGTTGGCCCTGGGTGGGGAGGAGGGGGGTAATAAGGAGAGGGGTGACAGTGGAGGATAAAGGAGTGGGGGGAGAGGGGAAGAGAAGAGGAGTAGAGGGGAGGTAGAGGGGAGAAGGCTGTGTGAATGAGTGAGGGGAAAGATGTTTTTTGTTGTGGTATTGTGTGTGTGTTTTTCTGTCTCGTGGGAGGGGTGAGGGGAGAGGTGTGGTTGAGGGGATAGCTGAGAGGTGAGGTGGGGGGGTGTGAGGGGAGAAGTGAGGGTGATAGGTGAGGGGAGAGGAAAGAAGAGTATGTATGTATGTATGTATGCATGTATGTATTTATGTGTGTATATGTGTGTGTGTGTGTGTGTGTGTGTGTGTACTCAGTCTCAAATAAAATACACGTCAAGAAAAATAAAAACATCTTCGCCAGGCACAAAATTCGTCAGACTAACACAGGTGTCGTAGAGGGATATGTGTATATATTGCAAGGCAAACGTTCGCCAGACTCACGGCTCTCTACGTCAGGCAGAAGAAGCGACAGTTGCACTAAATATTTCCCTTCACCAGACCCAGCCATGAATACTGACGACCTCACTCACTCATGATGCATACTTAGGTGTGTGTGTGTGTGTGTGTGTGTGTGTGTGTATGTGTGTGTGTGCGTGCGTGTGTGTGTGTGTGCGTGCGTGTGTGTGTGTTCGTGTGTGTGTGTTCGTGTGTGTTCGTGTGTGTGTGTGTGTGTGTGTGTGTGAGATAATAATGATAATAGCAATTAACGGTTTATTGAAAGAGCATGGCAGCCGGAATGCTGAACATATACAGTTATATAATTGGGGAATGGGTCACTTGATTGACAAATAACATAAGTGATACAAATATAATATATAATAACTAGGTGGGGAGAAGGTCACACTAAACGGCATTTCAACATAGTGACAGTGATAAAAGGTTAGATTGACTGGGAGTGAATACACTGGTTGATTACAAGTTATTGATAATTTTTACAATGGTTGGGACTGGGCTGTTCTTATAGCGATCAGTTCGCGCTCGTATGGGCTGGATGCGGTTGTGGTGTCAGACAGCAATTCACGGACGAGGGATCTCAGGTGGTAGTAGGAGCCGGTGTCGAGGATGGTGCAGAAGCTTCTCACCAAATTTGCAGATGAGGTCGTGGTGATGGTCAGTGAGAGCCGAGAGGTCAGTGTGTTGAGCGTTTCTTGATATGTGGAGTAGGAGGGGGAGAGAATAATCTTGCATGCCCTCTTTTGCACTTTTTCTTGGTGTTTACGTTGCGTGTGTGTGCGTGTATGCGCGCGCTAATAAATTATATCGGGGCCGGATAACCATGCCAGGGACGGGGCTAGATAACCACGTCATGCATACATACATACAATGTATCATTGGAACACAGGCATATACAGTACGGTATATGAATATATACTGGACGGCAGAATTGCGTTAAACAAAAGCAAATCCATTAGTGATTAGGTAGAGCTTTCAAATACAGAAGTTGACTCAATACAAAGAGAAATATATGAAACCTTAATTGGTAAAAATGCAAATATTTATACAAACAATGAAAAAAAAAGTATTGTAAAATAACGTGTTGTCCATTTTTGGTGATGCAGAAGTACATTAGTTTGTGTTTCAGTGTTTGTGTTGTGATAAGAAAGTGAGACAGACAGACAGACAAACAGACACAGCCAAAACAGATGAGAGAAACAGCAACTACAGCGAGATACAGCAATGCACTAGAGCTGTGTTGCTGTACCCATCTGACGGCTGTAACCTTCCTCCACTTGTCTAAAGATTGTTGTGTGTTTAAGATGGTTGGATGTGTCTGTTGTAGTGTGTTCCTTTTTGAACAAGAGTTTGGAGTTGTCGCAGTTGTGTAACTCTGATCTCGGAACCTTTGTGTCCTCCAGTGTACTGAAATCGCGGAACACCTTGACCCACAGAGAGAGAGAGAGAGAGAGAGAGAGAGAGAGAGAGAGAGAGAGAGAGAGAGAGAGAGAGAGAGAGAGACGACGTATTATTTGTCCTTATAAACAAAATTATAAGTATAATGTCTTAACAGATTATCTGTTTGTCTATTCATGTATCTCCACCCTAAAGACCAGTGTTCCCCAACCCTGTGACCCGGGTCACATTACTGTGACCCAAACCACTTACTAGTGTGACCCGGCGAACTATTGCGACCTCGCTCTGTGACCCAGGAGCATCTGTGACCCACTTAGCATGTTACATGCAGACTTACTGTATATTGATAACTTGCTCCACAAGAAGGGTCAGTCTTCGCGAAGGTTTGAAGAGCACTACAAGGCCACATGAGATACCAGTCTCGCCACTGCATCTTTGAAAGTATCGTACCAGCTCGCTACCAAAAAGAAACCTTTCACAGAAGGTGAAGAAATCATCGTACCAGCAATGAACATTCTTTCGGAAGAAGTACTTGCTGAAAGTGCTGCTACGAAGCTGAATGAGGTACTCGTTTCAGCCACAACAATTGAACGACGGACGCTGATGATTGCTGAGACTTGCTTGTACAGCTAGCAGAAAAGGTTCCCTGCTATGGGTTGCAATTTGACGAATCCACGAATATTACAAACAGGGTTTAGTTGATGTGCTTCATTCGCTATGCCGACTGTGAGTGTACTGTGACTGTAATTATTACTGTAATATACTTGTATACCCATAATAGTTGTCATTTCTCAGATGACAAAATTGAAATGTGACCAAATAATCTCGGAGATGCTGGAAATTGTAAACCAGTGTTGAAAAGGTTGGGGAACACTGCGACTATGTTCTATCGTCTATCATGGCGGTAAATACTGGTTAAGGTCCTCAAATGTGGCGACGATATTGAAAATTATTGGTGTGATATCACTCTTCCTTCCTCCTTCCCTCCACAAATCATCGAGGCTTATCTCACGCCCCTTCCGGAACACTGTATTCTCTCTCTCTCTCTCTCTCTCTCTCTCTCTCTCTCTCTCTCCTTTGATGTTTAATACTCGTGGTTGAATTTTGTCAGTGGTGTTCGTTTGGTTGGTATTCATAAGTCTCCCCTGATGTTGGTTTTTTTATATCAATAACGTTTTCTTTGAATGATGAGTAGGCACCCCAGTTTATTTCACCTAATGATTATAGACCCTAACGCTAATTGGAGGTTAAGTTAAGTTAGGTTATCATTATGGTGTTTAATTATCAGGTTAAATAAGCTTAGATGTATTTATATACTCCCTAACCTAACCTAACCAAACCTAACCTAACCTAACCTAACCTAAACTAACATATCTTATCTTCCAGCTGAGGAGAGATACTCATGCCATTTACTTTTCTCTATGTGATGACAACAGCACCTCAGGCAGCCCTACAGCACCCCCAGGAAACTGCAGACTCGCTGTAAACATTGACACAACACAGCAGTACAGCACAATATACAACACTGCTTTATTAAATAGTGCAGCAGAGAGCAACACGACAAAGTTAACAGAGACACAGCACAGCATCACAGAATCAAAACAGAGCATGACAGCACCAGAACACAGCATCGCAGCACTACAACACAGAATCACGTCACTACATCACATAATCAACAGCACCAGAGCACAGCATCGCAGCACTACAACACAGCATCATATCGTCACTACAATACAGAATCACAGCATTACAACATACTACTACAACACAGCATCACAACAGCTGCAGCAGTGGGTGGCGGGGTGGAGGAGCGGCCACGAGGCTGCACCGGATCATTACTTTTAAAGCCTCGCTCGACCGAAGCTTCCAGGCAGCTGCATGAGGCTTGCAGCTGTTGGGTCGAGGCACCTAACCTAACTGAACTTATACTAACCTAAGTTAACCTAACCTAACTTATCCTAACCTAACTTATCCTAACCTAACTTATCCTAACCTAACTTATCCTAACTTATCCAAACCTAACTTATCCTAACCTAACTTATCCTAACCTAAGTTAACCTAACCTAACTTATCCTAACCTAACTTATCCTAACCTAACTTATCCTAACCTAACTTATCCTAACCTAACCTAACCTCTGCGATAGAATTCGGGTCCGGGTTCAGTTATTAAATTGACCCATGAGTTGTAAATATTTGTCGATAATAATCACTGACCAATAACCCTGTGTGTGTGTGTGGGGGGGGGGGGGGGGTGTGTGTGTGTGTGTGTGTGTGTGTGTGTGTATATAATAATAATAATAATAATAATAATAATAATAATAATAATAATAATTAACGGTTTCTTGCAAAAGTTCTGCAGTCCGAAGGCTGAAAATATACATTGGACATAACTGACTTATTACATACATTAGTGGTTTAACAAAAGCCTTCATTAGAGAAAGGTAAAGGAACATACAGTGAACATACAGATTAATGTTTACAGTGGACGTCACGTAGATCATGTGAGCTGAGATGTTAAACAGCAGACACGTAGTGTAGTAACTCCCTTCCAGATGGTGTTAGTAGGGACCTCACGTGGTGTAGTAGTTCCTTCACAGATGGTGTTATGAGGGACCTGACGTGGTGTAGTAATTACCTCACAGGTGGTGTTATGAGGGGCCTCACGTGGTGTAGTAATTCCCTCACAGATGGTGTTATGAGGGGCCTCACGTGGTGTAGTAACTCCCTCACGGATGGTGTTATGGGGGACCTGACCTGGTGTAGTAATTCCCTCACAGATGGTGTTATATGAGTGAGGTGTGGTCCCAGGCCTTCCTATCGCAGACGGATTAACACATCTGGTTGTTGTTGGGTCTCACGGGCCGTTATCACTGGGTACCTGGGACCTCACTGTGTGAAGGTTAACTTGGGTACGACTGTTACTGTTGAGTTGTTCTCACTGATTTAAGCACTGTTCACCACTGTTCACCACTGTTCACCTATGTTTAACACTGGTTTCATTCCTTTCCTAAATGAAATTGTAACTTCTGGCGAGAACTTGTTGATATTCCGGTGGGGAGGAGGGTTCAGGAGAGGGCGTTGGTATGGGCCAACTTAACAGTTGACCTGGCTGCTCCGAGAGGTGTGTGTGTGTGTGTGTGTGTGTGTGTGTGTGTGTGTGTGTGTGGAGCCCCGCATCAGGCAGACATGCTTACAGAGCTCCAACAAGACCCCAACAAAGGTATTGGCGGAAGAGGTGACCACCATGGGCACCCAACGACTACACCGGTGCAATCCGGTCCTGTCTGTGTGACTAAGCAGTCATTTCAAGGAGCTACTCTGCTCACCCCACGTGGGAAGGGGGCTAGAAAAGGTGCCCTAAACATAGCCTGCCTAAAGAACCAACCTAACTGGGCAACCGCACCCATTAAGGTCATCATGATACGGTCGAAAACACAGTCATAATCACAGATCCAAACGAAAAAAAACTATACAACCTCTTATGATCGCTGCATGGAATGTCAGGACCCTTCTGGATACTGGCACAAATGAGCTTCCTGAAAGAAAAACTGCCCTTGTGGCAAAAGAACTGCTTAGGTATTACATCGACAGAGCAGCCATAGCCTGCGGAGAGAAACCGCATTTATGGAGTTGGCTTAGCCATCCTCCAACGCATCCTATACAGGCTAACTGAAATGCCCATTGAGATCAACGTGCGCCTCATGAAGACCCGAGTCCCAATGAATTACTCACGTCATGCCTTTTTCATCAGTGCAAACGCCCCAACACTGGATGCAGAGGATGACATCAAGGTCTTTTATGCCGATCTCGACAGAGTGCTAACCTCTATACCTAGAGATGACAAGGTTGTGCTCCTTGGCGACTTCAATGTCAGAGTTGCAGATGTGCTAACATTAGGCAGGGAACCATAGAGAGAAATGGACTAGGCAAAAGTAATCCCAACGGCCTACTCCTCCTCAGCAAGTGTGCTGCACACAACCTCACTATCACCAATACCTTGTTCAGGCAGGCCGAGAACTTCAAGGGTTCGTGGCAACACCCACGATCCAAACACTGGCATCTCATTGACTACATCATTGTCAGAGAAAGAGATCGCCGAGATGTCCTCATCACCCGTGCCATGGAGCCATGCGTGGCTCAGACCACTCCTACACTGATCATCGACTCGTCAGAGCCAAGCTCTCACTGCACGTCGCCCCAAAAAGGCGAAAGCAACAAGCCTCCATAAGAGGTATTATCACTTAGCGTCTGGAGGATCCAGCGGTAGTACATGCTTTCAGAGAGCAGCTCGAACATGGGCTGATAAACAACCCGACAACAAACAACCCAAATCCCAGTGTAGAATGGGGTACTGTCGACACTGTCATGACAAAAACCTGCAGAGACCCTCGGCCAGATCGAAAGAATACACCAGGACTGGTTTGATGAAAATGACTCGGCAATTCATGTACTCGTCAATGATAAACGTGCTGCCTTATTAGAGTGACCCTCAGTCTCGGACCAAAGCTGATACTTTCCGCAAGAAGAAAGCGGCGGCCCAGCGCGAATTTCGCGTGAAACACAAAAATGTGCTGATAAACACAACATACGCAAATTTTTCAATTCCACTCAAACATTTTATGGGCCAATCAATCATGGCGCAGCCCCCCTCCTCTCACCGACGGTAACTCCATAATTAAAGACGATTAATGTATCCTTCAGCGCTGGAAAGAGCACTACCATTCACTGCTCAACCAAAACACCAATGAGAATGTCCTGACTAACCAGCAGGTCCCTCAGCATTCAGAGCTGACCCACCTCAGCTATCCTCCATCCCTGGATGAGGTAGCTACTGCCATCAAACAGATGAACAATAACATAATCTCAGGACCTGATGGAATCCCAGCCGAGATGTATAAAGCAGGAGGACCTCTGCTTACCAGCCGTCTCCACTCTCTCCTGGAGAATATATGGGAAAAGGAGGAAATACCCCAAGCTCTTAAAGACACCTCCATCGCAATTATTTGTAAGAACAAGGGAGACCGGTCAGACTGTGGCAACTACCGCGGGATCTCGCTGCTGTCCGTAGCTGGCAAGATTATCGCCCGAGTCCTCCTAAACAGACTTCTTCCTGAGATTGAAAACTTCCTCCCAGAATCTCATTGTGGCTTTAGACCATCACGGGGCACCACTGACATGATCTCTTCTGTCCGTCAGTTTCAGGAAAAGTGAAGAGAACAGCGTCATGACCTGTACATGGCTTTCATCGACCTAACCAAGGCCTTCGACTCGGTCAACAGGGAAGCCCTTTGGCAGGCCCTCAGCCGTTTTGACTGCCCACCAAAATTCATCGCCATAATGAGGCAACTCCACGATGGCTTGAACGGCAATGTCCTGCACAATGGCACCCAGTCTGAGTTCTTCCCCATCCAAACAGGGATAAAACAAGGGTGTGTACTGGCACCAACTCTCCTGTCCAATTTCCTGGCTGCCTTCCTTACTGGTGCCAGTGCCAATTTGGGCGGCTGGGTGGACGTCCAGTACTGGATGAAGGGTCTTTTCAACATTAGACGACTCCAGGCAGGAACAACGGTGTCGGCAGCTTCCATTACTGAACTTCAGTATGCAGACGACCTCACCCTTTTCGCTCACACTGAACGCGACCTAGAGGAGATCCTGAACACCTATGCAGATGCGTATGTACACTTCGGCCTTGAGGTGAATGAACGTAAGACTCAGATTCTCTTTCAACCTGCTCTTGGTTCAGCCACACCTCCACCATCCATTCAGCTTAACGGGTACTACCCTCTCTAATGTTACCCAATTTCAGAATCTCGGCTCCCACCTGTCCACCACCGCGGACATCGATGAAGAGATTCAGCATCGGATCAGATGTGCATCTCAAGCCTTTGGCAGAATCCGTACCCGTGTCTTCTTTGATGATGATTTAGTTTTAAAATGTAAGAAGTGTATTCAGGATATAAAATCACTTGAATATGATGTTAGTTTTATGTGGATTCCATCCCATTGTGGTATTTATATGAATGGGGTGGCTGATGATTTGGCTAAGCAAGGGTGTGGCAAAGAAATTGTAGAATACGATTGTATTTAGGGTATTAAAAGAATACAATCTGGAGTGGTAAAAATCCGACAGCAATGGGAAATGGTCAATATTCGGAAAATTTTGAACAACGGCAGTGGTAGTTTGAAACATTATGTTCGAGTTTTGAATTCTACAAGTTCTACTTACGGTAAGGCTTCGGTTAAGTATGATACATTTGTGATGAGACTACGCTTTGGGTACAAATATTATTGGCAATATATTGAAGGAACTGATGGCATTCCTTGTAAACTGTGTGGCTATGTAAAGTGTCATACATTATATCATTACGTTATGGAATGTAACTGTTCACAAATGTCTGCATACCGAGGCATGCAGACATTTGTGAACGACCCTGCCGGTCCCACATCGGCCTCTCTGACATCCTTAATAATTCATATCATTGTATCATAGCTGGATGATCGTCATGCTCGATTCCGAGTGACAACAAAGTAGTTGTGTGTGTGTGTAATAATAATAATAATAATTAACGGTTTATTGAAAGAGCTTGGCAGCCAGAAGGCTGAAAATATCCAGTTACATATTTGGGGAATGGGTTTCGAATTACAAATAATATTCAGGTAACATAAGTGATATAAATAAGATATATAATAACTTGGTGGGGAAAAGCTCAAACTACAGTGCATTTCAACACAGTGACAGTGCAAGGAGTAGTGTTTACTGGGAGTGAATATACTGGTCTATTACAAGTTATTGATAATTTTTACAATGGTTGGGACTGGGCTGTTCTTATAGCGATCAGTTCGTGCACGTATGGGCTGGATGCGGTTGTGGTGTCGAACAGCAATTCTCGGGCTAGGGATCTCAGGTGGTAGTAGGAGCCGGTGTCGAGGATGGTGTAGAAGCTTCTTACCAAATTTGCAGATGAGGTCGTGGTGATGGTCAGTGAGAGTCGAAAGGGTCAGTGTGTTGAGCGCTTCTTGATATGTGGAGTAGGAAGGGGAGAGAATAATCTTGCATGCCCTCTTTTGCACTTTTTCTAGGTGTTTACGTTGTGTGGCATTTAGGGAGGAAGACCAGGTGGGGGAGGCATAGGTGAGCTTGGGAACTATGAATGTTGTGTAAACACTGAGGAGCTCGTGTGCAGGAACTCCGAGGGACTTGAGTCGGCGGAGGAGGTGGAGACGGAAACTGGAGGATTTGACAACTTCACTGACGTGTGGTTTCCAATTTAGTTTGTTGTCTATGGTGACGCCGAGGAGCTTCGTGGAATCTACAACTTGGAGTGTGTGTGTGTGTGTGTGTGTGTGTGTGTGTGTGTGTGTGTGTGTGTCTTGGTTTTAACTCATATATATTTTTGTTTTATTGTTGGTCTTTTTCTATTATTATTATTATTATTATTATTATTATTATTATTATGATGATGATGATGATGACAAGAAGCAAGTCATGATAATGGATAAAGAGGAGAAAGGAGAAACAGGTGATGAGAGTGGATAGGGGAGAGAGAAGGAAAACTAGAGAGGAAAGAATTTACGAACGGGAGGAAGGAAGGAGAAGCGAGGGGAGGCTGGGAGGGAGAGAGAGAGAGAGAGAGAGAGAGAGAGAGAGAGAGAGAGAGAGAGAGGGGTGAGAGTGAAGAGAAAGGGATCACTTATAAACACTTATCCCCACAGACACACTTATAAACACTTATCCCCACAGACTTATAAACACTTATCCCCACACACTTATAAACACTTATCCCCACAGACACACTTATAAACACTTATCCCCAGAGACACACTTATAAACACATCCCCACAGACACACTTATAAACACTTATCCCCACAGGCTTATAAACACTTATCCCCACACACTTATAAACACTTATCCCCACAGACACACTTATAAACACTTATCACCACAGACACACTTGCCCCAGGGCCATTATTACATCTTGGTTGTGGTAAAGCGAGTTATATGCAGCTTCTCCCTCCGTGTAATTACTGACTTGCATTCCTGGTGATATTACTGAGAGAGAGAGAGAGAGAGAGAGAGAGAGAGAGAGAGAGAATGAATGGAGAGAAAGAGAAGAAAGGTGAATGAATAAAAGCCTGAACGACTAGTAAAGCTGATAAGTGGTGAAATGATGAATAACAATTGAAATAACCACAAAGGAAAAAAAAATTGATCCATTTAAAAACCAATTAGTATCATAACCCGTCATAATTTCACTATGGGTAAAATATCCATCGTGAAATATCTACCCTCGAATATATATCCACCCCCCTTCTACCGTTACAAAAGTACCCCCTCTCTCTCTCTCTCTCTCCCCTCCTCAGTCTATTACTTGTCACAGTGAAACACACTTCAGTTACCACCCCTAAACTTGACTGCTTCGAAATCAACATTATCCCTTCATTCTCCTTCCCAGTAAATATGTACCCTGTGAGAGAAGTACCCTCATTAGTCCGTTATATATTCACACTTCACTCCCTCTAGCCACTCTCTCTACACTCCCAGTTAAAAAGGGAACATCTCTTCAGTATTCATAATTTAATCTTTTTAAAACTTATTGGCATCTTTATTAAGTACTGCAAACGCCGACCTTTCCCATAGTAAGTTAATATCGTAAGAAGGGTACCCCCGTGATAAACGTACTCCGTGATAAATGTACCCCCGTGACATAGGTATACCCCTGTAATAAATGTACCCCGTGACATAGGTATACCCCTGTAATAAATGTACCCCGTGACATAGGTATACCCCTGTAATATATGTACCCCCGTGACATAGGTATACCCCTGTAATAAATGTACCCCGTGACATAGGTATACCCCTGTAATATATGTACCCCCGTGACATAGGTATACCCCTGTAATAAATGTACCCCCGTGACATAGGTATACCCCTGTAATAAATGTACCCCCGTGACATAGGTATACCCCTGTAATATATGTACCCCCGTGACATAGGTATACCCCTGTAATAAATGTACCCCCGTGACATAGGTATACCCCTGTAACAAATGTACCCCCGTGGCGGAGTAACAAGTGTGGGAAGGAGGGAGGGGGAGGGAGAGGGGGGGTATGTATGTAACTCTACAGCCATTAAATATGTACCCGTTGAAAGCTCCCCCCCTCCCCCCCCCACCACCAGGACATAATATATTATCAAAAAGAAGAATTTTACCATCAAGAGACGAAATATATCCCTGAGGAAAGGATATATAAGGGAGGACAAGTAATATATTCATGTTATATATTTTAGGTGAAATATAGCCCCCTACACCCCACCCCCCTACACCCCACACCCCCTACACCCCACACCCCCTACACCCCACACCCCCCTACACCCCACCCCCCTACACCTCACCCCCCTACACCCCATCCCTACACCCCACCCCCCTACACCTCACCCCCCTACACCCCACCCCTACACCCCACCCCCCTACACCTCACCCCCTACACCTCATCCCCCCTACACCCCACCCCTACACCCCAACCCCCTACACCCCACCACCTACACCCCACCACCTACACCCCACCACCTACACCCCACCCCTGCACCCCACCCCTACACCCCACCCTTACACCCCACCCCCCCTACACCCCACCCCCCCTACACCCCAAACCCCCCAACACCCCAACCCCCTACACCTCACCCCCCCTACACCCTGTTAGGTTCTGAATAATAAGTTCTATATACAGGAGAGAACACAAACACCTGTATAGTTTTGTAGGTTCGGTTTACTGGATAAGAGTATGTACACAAAGGAGAGCAGCACTCTCTCTTGACTAGGCTCCCGGTCAACTGCTATAGGCGACGTATGGCAAGTGATACATTAGCAGCTTCCATACGTCGCCAGGCACATTAATTAAGCGTGTGGGATATGGTAATAACATTGCCACACGCTGCTAGCTAGGCTGAATAAATAATACATAAATGGAGCACATACATAATATACATACATGATATATAATCCAGCATACATAATATACATACACCTCCCTCCCCCCTATACGCTCATAGCAAAGTCTTGAGCGGACCTTTTCTTTTGGATCCGTTCTGAGCGTCGAGGGACTTCATCACTGGGAAGGGTATGGGACTCAACACTGGTGGCGGGGCCAGCAGAAGGCATTGTTACGGGTCGGAGAAAACGGCGGTTCCTCCACCACACACGACCACTGGGTAACCGCACCTGGTAGTCCCGTGACCTGCCGAGACCCATGACTACGCCTACTTTGTCCCAACGTAGGGAGGTCGGGTCCTGAACACGGACTTGGGTGCCGACACTCAACCTGGGGAGAGAACGGGCGTGGTCATTGTAGCGGGCGACGACGTCCTGAACACGTTCGGCGGCTCGGCGATCACAATCCTCTGTCTTGGCCTGCCACTCCTTGGAGAAGGATTGAGGGTGAGCAGGGACACAAGAACGAAGGGGGCGTCCATACAAAACCTGGGCAGGGGAGCGTCCGGTGTAGTTAGGTGTGTTGCGGAGTTCAAGAAGACCCCTGTCGAAGGCCTCGCAGTCAATGTTCCCAGAAGGGGCCACCTTAAGGATGAGGTGCTTCAGGGATTTGACAGCAGCCTCAGCGTGGCCGTTGGACTGCGGGTAATGGGGCGATGACAACACATGCCGGACTCCCCATCGGTCAAGGAACCCAGCAAAGTCCCGGCTTGTGAACTGAGGCCCTCCGTCGGTTCGCAGGCGTACAGGAACGCCCACGTCACGGAAGTAGTGGCGGAACTTGCTGATGGTGGCGGCAGACGTCGTGTCATTACCGCACTTGATGACGACCGGCCAACCAGAGAGACGGTCGACGATAACGAGGAAGGACTTTCCTGACACACAGAAAAAGTCGGCCGACACAGACTCAAAGGGGCGGGTGGGGTTGTCGTCACTCATAAAGGGTTCCTGCTGCTGGCTGGGTTGTAATACGTGGCGGGGCTTACACACCTGGACAGCATTGGAGATGTCGGGGTCGATGCCAGGCCGGAACACAGTCTGTCTTGCACGCCGTTTGGTGGCCTCGGCTCCACAGTGACTGTCGTGGAGGCGAGCCAAGGCGTGGAGACTTGAAGCAGCAGGGACAACTACCGAAGGAGAGGTGTCACTGGCCAGAGGTAGGGGCAGGGCGGCAGCAGGGTAGTTGCTGCTCCCTTCGTGCACCCTGTTGGCGTGTTTTACCTCGAGAATCGGTGTTGGGAAGTCCTGGGGGATGATGGCCAACTCTTGGCAATGTCTGTAGGACAGCAAAGGAGTCGGGACGCCATTATGCACATCAATCCAGGCTTGACACGACCTGTTGCCAAAGGTGACGTGTGCATAGAGTGAACCTAGGGCCGGGGTCATCTGTGAACCATCTGCCATAAAGCGGAGATCCTTGGGGGGCGGTCCTAGATCACTTGGAGAGAGCCCCAAGCATTGCAAATGCTGGGGACCGATGACTGTAGCATCAGCGCCGGTGTCGGGCAACATCTGAAGACGGGATGACACACCGCCGTAGGTCACGATGACGCTGATGTACTGGGGGACTTTGGTCCTGGGACGCGGGGGGGAGCACACATTCCTAATGTGGCTCGAGCGTTGTCAGGAGTCGTCGTACCTCTGATTGGAAGACTGTGGGCGGCCCTCTCTGGTGGAGGGGGGCTGAAGCTTCCGCCGACGCGGTCCCTTGGGTATGTTGGAAGGGCAACACTTGTCATAGTGGCCCAGACGACCACACACATTGCACTGGACGCGTTTGGCTGGGCACCGTACTGTGAGTGACCAGTGGCCCTTACGGTCACAACTGTTGCAGGTAGACTGAGCAGCTGGACACACCTGTGTTCCGTGCTGCTTACCACAGTTGTTGCAAAATAAACCAGGCGTGGACGTGGTGGGCGAAGGCGTAGGAACAGACTTCTTGTCCTTCTTGTACCGGGACACAGCGCGTACAGCTGTAGGGGGAGCACGGATGGCAGAGGTGGCACACCTGGCAGCCTCATAGGAGCGACATATCGTCAACACATCCTTAAGAGAAGAGGAAGAGTCGAGGGAGGTGAGGCGTTGGACAAGTTCCTCGTCCTTAACACCCATCAGGATCACCTGCTTCAACTGGGTCTCCTCGCACTGCTGGTGGTGGCCTGGACATATATCTACCTCTTCCGAGGCTCTCTTAAGACGCACGTAAAAGGCATCAAAAGACTCACCCTCCATCTGTCTGCAGCTAAACAATTCCCTCCTGCGCAGAGCTTCATTCTGCTGTCCTTTGATGTGCCGTTGTAGAACGTCCAGTACCTCCTCTACAGACAGCGAAGAGGTTGGGGGTACCTGCAACGTATGTTCCAAGACACGCTGAATTTCCAAGGACAGGCACATACGTAGCTGGATGAGTTGTTTAGGCTGTGACAAACTCTGGAGATCCACCATTGTAGAGTAATCAGTCCACCGTCGCCGCCATTCACGAAAAGTCTGGAAAGTCTCATCAGGCTTCAAGATGGGCGGCGTTTGAGCTGCTGCTTTAGGTGGGGCTGGGGGGCGTGAAGGAAGCATGGATGAGGTATCTGAACCAGTCAGTACCGAGGCAGTGTTAGAGCCAGGGGCTTGGTTAACAGTGAGGCGAGATATCAAGGCTTCAAACCGTTCACTGTCTTCCAATCTCCGTTGGTTGTCTCGTTCTGCCTCTGCTTGCCTTCTGTGCTCATCCGCCAAACGTCTGTGGGCTTCATCCTCGCGTTTCTCATCTCTCATAAACTTCAGTAAGGCAATTATCTCTGGAGACAACGCTGAATATTGAGGTGAGGGACTGCGCGATGTGGGGGCTGGAGCGTCGTGGCCGGCCTGGTCATCCATCTCTGCGGGGCTATCACCCGCCTGAGTCATCCAGACGCTGGGTCCACGGCTACGTAAGGCGTGAGACATAACTACTTCCTCTGTGTACTATGTCTTAAATCAGTGTTGACCGGTCAGCCCGTCGTATCAACAAGATTTCAGACAAAAAATTAATTAAATACACAGATAAGTAGGTTATATATATAAAATATATATAAGAAGCCGCGCGGTCAGCGAGTGTTAGTGCGTGTACGTGTGCGAGTGAGTGTGTGTCCTGGGCGGGTAGAGCGTCTCGCCCCAGCTGTGAGGGGGGGTGGAGGCGGCGCTGTGAGGGGGGTGGAGGGAGAGGCGCGGCGACTCCCAGTCAGTCTAGTTACCCTCAGGACGCGGTCAGAGACGGGTGCACTGAACTTTACTCCTTACAAATGCCCAGAACGTGCCGTATACCTTGGGAATCCTTTAGAACAAGGTCACACATGAATGGCACGAACACACAATGCACTAAACACTTCACAGAAAATCACTGTCACTGACACTGCTCAAAGTTGCTGAAATTCTTCGAGGAGAGGTGACGCACGGGAGTTGACCCAAGCGAGAGAGGAGTCCGTACGCCGGCTTCCCCACAAACTTTGCACTATCACTCGTAATTATCCAGTAAGATCGGATCACTGCGCCATGTTAGGTTCTGAATAATAAGTTCTATATACAGGAGAGAACACAAACACCTGTATAGTTTTGTAGGTTCGGTTTACTGGATAAGAGTATGTACACAAAGGAGAGCAGCACTCTCTCTTGACTAGGCTCCCGGTCAACTGCTATAGGCGACGTATGGCAAGTGATACATTAGCAGCTTCCATACGTCGCCAGGCACATTAATTAAGCGTGTGGGATATGGTAATAACATTGCCACACGCTGCTAGCTAGGCTGAATAAATAATACATAAATGGAGCACATACATAATATACATACATGATATATAATCCAGCATACATAATATACATACACACCCCACCCCCTACACCTCACCCCCCCTACACCTCACCCCCCCTACACCTCACCCCCCCTACACCTCACCCCCCCTACACCTCACCCCCCTACACCTCACCCCCCTACACCCCACCCCTACACCCCACCCCCCTACACCCCACCCCTACACCCCACCCCCCTACACCCCACCCCTACACCTCACCCCCTACACCTCACCCCCCTACACCTCACCCCCCTACATCCCACCCCTACACCCCACCCCCCTACACCTCACCCCCCTACACCCCACCCCTACACCCCACCCCACACCTACACCCCACCCCCTACACCCCACCCCACCCCCTACACCCCACCCCCTACACCCCACCCCCTACACCTCACCCCCCTACACCCCACCCCCTACACCTCACCCCCCTACACCCCACCCCCCTACACCTCACCCCCCTACACCCACCCCCTACACCCCACCCCCCTACACCCCACCCCCCCTACACCCCACCCCTACACCCCACCCCTACACCCCACCCTCCTACACCCCCACCCCTACACCCCACCCCCCCTACACCCCCACCCCTACACCCCACACCCCCACACCCCACCACTCCTACACCCCACCACCCCTACACCCCACCCCTACACCCCATCCCCCCTACACCCCATCCCCCCTACACCCTAATCTCCTTCCCTTCTCTCTCTCCCTCCCTCTCCCCTCCTCCCCATCATATTCTCTTCCCTCCTCTCCTTTTCCTCCCTCTCTCTCTCCTTCCCTCCCTTACCGTTAACTCCATAGGCAATAAAACACCTCTGAAGATGTTTTGAATAAAGACGAAAGACTAAGGTACTCCATTGTTTCCCCCTTTATACTGTGTGGTGTTATCAAGATTTGCCATATCCACGTTTCCCACTTTTAATACACATCTTATTGTTGAAAATGTACCCCCTCGTTAAAAATGTACCCCTCGTTAAAAATGTACAACTCGTTAAAAATGTACCCCTCGTTAAAAATGTACCCTCGTTAAAAATGTACCCTCGTTAAATATATACCCTCGTTAAATATATACCCTCGTTAAAAATATACCCCTCGTTAAATATATACCCTTGTTAAAAGTGTATCCCCGGTTAAAAATGTACCCCCTGTTAAAAATGTACCCCCTCGTTAAAAATGTAGCCCCCTAATAAAGATGTACTTTCACTGGTAAATAAATATCTGCCTCTGATGACTATGTACCTTAGTAAATAGATATCTCAAGTACGTAAATATCTCATTAATTTCACCTGGGTTTATCCTCCTCCAATAGTCGGCTTCTCGGTTAATACGACTTATTGATAATATTAATAGTGATATTAATCGTAATAATTTTTAAAACTAAACAACATTGATAAGTTATGATAATGGTAATCGTATGGTAATAATAATAATAATAACACAACAATGATGATAGCACCAATAAAAGCATCTTTAATAACAACAATAACAACTTCCTTACTAAACAATAACACCATCACACACTACACTAGTTCACTTTATAACTTACTAATAAACAAACCTCTGCTTATCTCTTAATTGATTTTTACCTTGACAGTGTGACGGTGGGTTGGGCTGTGTACCTGTAACAGACAAATGTGTTAATTACTTGTGAAGAATGAACGAGAGGTTAATAATAATAATAATTTGTTTAATATCCATCAGTTTACATTAGAATTAACTGAAGGTAATGAGGTAGACATGTACAGTATACTGCTTAACTATGAAGATTGTAGAAGGGAAGGGACTAACACAAAAGGCCATAGAAGAAAAAAATAGAACATGGGGAACCAGAATAAATTTCATAGAAAACGGTAGCTCTAGGAGGGGGGGAGGGGGGACTAGCATAAACTTAATTCCCTGGTGCTGGGTGGTGGAGTGGTACTGCTCCGGTGGTAATCTCCGGGACAATGGGAGTGGCGTTCCAAGTCCTATATAGGGGAGTGTGTGGAGGGAGGGGGGTGGGGAGGAGGGCCCGTGTGTGGAGGGAGGGGGGTGGGAAGGAGGGCCCGTGTGTGGAGGGAGGGGAAGGAAGGCCAGTGTGTGGGGGGTGGGGAGGGAGGCCAGTGTGTGGGGGGTGGGGAGGGAGGGGAAGGAAGGCCAGTGTGTGGAGGGGGGGGGGGGTCGAGGGCCACCTTTTGCCCAGCCCCCAACACTGTAATTGCCACATATTTCCTGTATGACGTAATGGTGTTGGTTTTATAGTGTTCCTGGCAGAAACGCGCTCATCCGCTAGGCCACGGTAGGACGCCACCATCCGGGAGGCTCCACATTGTCTCACTGTTCAGTCCCTAAAACTTCTTCTTCCATCAATAGTTCATTAACGGTGTATGTAAGTTCCACCTTGTTTTTCACTACAACGGTACAGCAATGTATATTTTTTTTAGCATTAAACTGTTATTATTTTATTGTTTAATCATCGCTACACATAACACCATCCATCATCATCACTACATATAACACCATCCATCATCGCTACATATAACACCATCCATCATCACTACATATAACACCATCCATCATCACTACATATAACACCATCCATCATCACTACATATAACACCACCCATCATCACTACATATAACACCATCCATCATCACTACATATAACACCATTCATCATCACTACATATAACACCATCCATCATCACTACATATAACACCATTCATCATCACTACATATAACACCATTCATCATCACTACATATAACACCATCCATCATCACTACATATAACACCATCCATCATCACTACATATAACACCATCCATCATCACTACATATAACACCATCCATCATCACTACATATAACACCATCCATCATCATCACTACATATAACACCATCCATCATCACTACATATAACACCATCCATCATCACTACATATAACACCATCCATCATCATCACTACATATAACACCATCCATCATCACTACAGATAACACCATCCATCATCACTACATATAACACCATCCATCATCGCTAAAGATCGGTAAAGTAGTTTCCGAGATTCTCGTTTTGACACAAAGACAATAGATTTCTTTGTTTTATCTTTGTGTTATGGTGTGTTGTGTTGTAGTACTGGTGTTATGGTGTGTTGTGTTGTAGTACTGGTGTTATGGTGTGTTGTGTTGTAGTGCTGGTGTTATGGTGTGTTGTGTTGTAGTACTGGTGTTATGGTGTGTTGTGTTGTGTTGTAGTACTGGTGTTATGGTGTGTTGTAGTACTGGTGTTATGGTGTGTTGTAGTACTGGTGTTATGGTGTGTTGTGTTGTGTTGTAGTACTGGTGTTATGGTGTGTTGTGTTGTAGTACTGGTGTTATGGTGTGTTGTGTTGTAGTACTGGTGTTATGGTGTGTTGTGTTGTAGTACTGGTGTTATGGTGTGTTGTGTTGTAGTACTGGTGTTATGGTGTGGTGTGTTGTAGTACTGGTGTTATGGTGTGTTGTGTTGTAGTACTGGTGTTATGGTGTGTTGTGTTGTAGTGCTGGTGTTATGGTGTGTTGTGTTGTAGTACTGGTGTTATGGTGTGTTGTGTTGTAGTACTGGTGTTATGGTGTGTTGTGTTGTAGTACTGGTGTTATGGTGTGTTGTGTTGTAGTACTGGTGTTATGGTGTGTTGTGTTGTAGTACTGGTGTTATGGTGTGTTGTGTTGTAGTACTGGTGTTATGGTGTGTTGTGTTGTAGTACTGGTGTTATGGTGTGTTGTGTTGTAGTACTGGTGTTATGGTGTGTTGTGTTGTAGTACTGGTGTTATGGTGTGTTGTGTTGTAGTACTGGTGTTATGGTGTGTTGTGTTGTAGTACTGGTGTTATGGTGTGTTGTGTTGTAGTACTGGTGTTATGGTGTGTTGTGTTGTAGTACTGGTGTTATGGTGTGTTGTGTTGTAGTACTGGTGTTATGGTGTGTTGTGTTGTAGTACTGGTGTTATGGTGTGTTGTGTTGTAGTACTGGTGTTATGGTGTGTTGTGTTGTAGTACTGGTGTTATGGTGTGTTGTGTTGTAGTACTGGTGTTATAGTGTGTTGTGTTGTAGTACTGGTGTTATGGTGTGTTGTGTTGTAGTACTGGTGTTATGGTGTGTTGTGTTGTAGTACTGGTGTTATGGTGTGTTGTGTTGTAGTACTGGTGTTATGGTGTGTTGTAGTACTGGTGTTATGGTGTGTTGTGTTGTAGTACTGGTGTTATGGTGTGTTGTGTTGTAGTACTGGTGTTATGGTGTGTTGTGTTGTAGTGCTGGTGTTATGGTGTGTTGTGTTGTAGTACTGGTGTTGTGTTGTAGTACTGGTGTTATGGTGTGTTGTGTTGTAGTACTGGTGTTATGGTGTGTTGTGTTGTAGTACTGGTGTTATGGTGTGTTTGTAGTGCTGGTGTTATGGTGTGTTGTGTTGTAGTACTGGTGTTATGGTGTGTTGTGTTGTAGTACTGGTGTTATGGTGTGTTGTGTTGTAGTACTGGTGTTATGGTGTGTTGTGTTGTAGTACTGGTGTTATGGTGTGTTGTGTTGTAGTACTGGTGTTATGGTGTGTTGTGTTGTAGTACTGGTGTTATGGTGTGTTGTGTTGTAGTACTGGTGTTATGGTGTGGTGTGTTGTAGTACTGGTGTTATGGTGTGTTATCGTCTTTACCGTGGGGGTGAATAGGGATTAAAATACTTCTCTCTAATTTATTATAACAGTTTTTTATCTTTATCACCTTTATTGTAGGGGTAAATAAGAATTAAAATGCCTCCACTTATCTAAAATAACCATTCCTAATCATTATCGCTTCTATTATAACAGTAAATAGGGGTGTAAATACATAATGAGGGGGATTTCTTATATATTTATGCTAGTATCACCCTTATAACGAAGGATAATAAGGGTTACATATGTTGCAGAAAGATGATGATAGCATTTTGTTTCTTATTGTTGAAGCGTATAAGGGTTATATTTGGGTGTGATGTGTGTGTTGATGTTTGAGAGAGAGAGAGAGAGAGAGAGAGAGAGAGAGAGAGAGAGAGAGAGAAGAAGGGAATAAGCGAAGGAGAGAAGAATGAGAAGGAGGGTTGGAGAGAGTCAATAAATGTTAGATTGTCACACAGGGGAGAGAGATACCCAGTGAGATAGAGGGACGGGTGAGGGACGGGTGAGGGACGGATGAGGGACGGGTTAGGGACGGGTTAGGGACGGGTGAGGGACGGGTGAGGGACGGGTGAGGGACGGATGAGGGACGGGTTAGGGACGGGTGAGGGAGGGGTGAGGGAGGGGTGAGGGACGGGTGAGGAATGGGTGAGGGACGGATGAGGGACGGGTTAGGGACGGGTGAGGGACGGGTGAGGGACGGGTGAGGGACGGATGAGGGACGGGTTAGGGACGGGTGAGGGACGGGTGAGGGACGGGTGAGGGACGGATGAGGGACGGGTTAGGGACGGGTGAGGGACGGGTGAGGGACGGATGAGGGACGGGTGAGGGACGGGTGAGGGACGGGTGAGGAACGGGTGAGGGACGGATGAGGGACGGGTGAGGGACGGGTGAGGGACGGATGAGGGACGGGTTAGGGACGGGTGAGGGACGGATGAGGGACGGGTGAGGGACGGGTGAGGGACGGGTGAGGGACGGGTGAGGGACGGGTGAGGAACGGGTGAGGGACGGGTGAGGGACGGGTGAGGGACGGATGAGGGACGGGTTAGGGACGGGTGAGGGACGGGTGAGGGACGGATGAGGGACGGGTTAGGGACGGGTGAGGGAGGGGTGAGGGAGGGGTGAGGGACGGGTGAGGGACGGGTGAGGAATGGGTGAGGGACGGGTGAGGGACGGGTGAGGGACGGGTGAGGAACGGGTGAGGGACGAATGAGGAACGGGTGAGGGACGGGTGAGGGACGGGTGAGGGAGAGGGAAATGAAGAGGTAGAAAGGGAGATGAAATAATATAAATAAAGATGGAAGATAAATAACCATAAGAAGAATAACAAAGGTGAACATAACAAGTGAACATGATAACATATGTAGGTGTTATTATAGTGAACATAGACACATAACACTATGAGCACTATAACTTTTTTCACCATAGTTACTCCGGAGAAACATACATAACACGTACAGTACCGGTAGCTGGATATATAACACGTACAGTACCGGTAGCTGGATATATAACACGTACAGTACCGTTAGCTGGATATATAACACGTACAGTACCGGTAGCTGGATATATAACACGTACAGTACCGGTAGCTGGATATATAACACGTACAGTACCGGTAGCTGGATATATAACACGTACAGTACCGGTAGCTGGATATATAACACGTACAGTACCGGTAGCTGGATATATAACACGTACAGTACCGGTAGCTGGATATATAACACGTACAGTACCGGTAGCTGGATACATAACACGTACAGTACCGGTAGCTGGATATATAACACGTACAGTACCGTTAGCTGGATATATAACACGTACAGTACCGGTAGCTGGATATATAACACGTACAGTACCGGTAACTGGATATATAACACGTACAGTACCGTTAGCTGGATACATAACACGTACAGTACCGGTAGCTGGATACATAACACGTACAGTACCGGTAGCTGGATACGTAACACGTATAGTACCGGTAGCTGGATATATAACACGTACAGTACCGGTAGCTGGATATATAACACGTACAGTACCGGTAGCTGGATATATAACACGTACAGTACCGGTAGCTGGATATATAACACGTACAGTACCGGTAGCTGGATATATAACACGTACAGTACCGGTAGCTGGATACATAACACGTACAGTACCGGTAGCTGGATACATAACACGTACAGTACCGGTAGCTGGATATATAACACGTACAGTACCGTTAGCTGGATATATAACACGTACAGTACCGGTAGCTGGATATATAACACGTACAGTACCGGTAGCTGGATACATAACACGTACAGTACCGGTAGCTGGATACATAACACGTACAGTACCGGTAGCTGGATACGTAACACGTACAGTACCGGTAGCTGGATATATAACACGTACAGTACCGGTAGCTGGATATATAACACGTACAGTACCGGTAGCTGGATATATAACACGTACAGTACCGGTAGCTGGATATATAACACGTACAGTACCGTTAGCTGGATATATAACACGTACAGTACCGGTAGCTGGATATATAACACGTACAGTACCGGTAGCTGGATATATAACACGTACAGTACCGGTAGCTGGATACATAACACGTACAGTACCGGTAATTAGACACATATTACTGATGACTACCCAACAAATATCAACAATAACAACAAGAAATATAATGGTCATGAGAGAGATAGAGAGAGAGAGAGAGAGAGAGAGAGAGAGAGAGAGATTATGTGTTTGTTGCCCTCTGTGACACCATCAGTCCTTGCTTGTGTAGTGCTAACAAGATATATGGAAGTCCTGGTTCAATCCCACCTCTGCCACCAATGTCAATGGTACAGTAGTAGTTACATTGCCACCACTGCCACCAATGTTGAAGGCAGTCTTTACAATCCCACCATTATCTAGGGCACAAGTTTCAATCCCACTCCTGCCACCAATTTACAGAGCATGGATTCAGATTCCACCGGTGTCAACAAATACTGAGGGGCATGGAATACAGTCCTATCATTGCCACTATTGTTAACACTAGGTTCAGATCCAACCGCTGCCACCAATTACGGGAAGGTGTGTTCAACTCCCAGTGTTGCCATCAAGGATCATGGACTAAACTCTTCTGTTATTTATTATTACACAAGATCTTTCCTTACCTATCTATATTACCATTATTTGTCTACGCTTTTTTCTTCTATTTCTCCTCCTATTCCATCTTCTGTTCCTTTCTTCATCTTTTTTTCCTGTATCTTCATTTTCTTCCTTCATCTCCACCCCATCATCATCGTTCTCCTTTCCTTTATCCTCCATATTACCACCTCCTTTACCATCTTCCCTTTATTCACCTTTACACCCTCCTCCTCCTTCCTTTCTCTTCCCCTACTGCTCTTTCTCCTTCCTTCTCCTCCCTCCCTCTACCCCTTCCTCTCACTCACTTGTACTCACGACCGTCAAGGGATCACACAATTCACACACACACACACACACACACACACACACACACTCTCTCTCTCTCTCTCTGTTTTTATGTTTGTGTCTGTTTGTGTTTTTTTGGTTCGTGTTTCGTGTTTGTGGTTGTATAATTAATAATAATATGAAAAAAAATAACAAAAAGATGAAGAACAAGATATACAAAACAGTCGCCTCCCAAACATCAAACAAAAGCCCAGCCAAGCTTAAAATGAACTATTATTTAAAAGCTTAAATTTACAGTAACGTAGAAAGCTTAAATTAAGTTTTTTGTTTGTTTGCGGGTTTGAGTTAATGGTAAAACGAGGGAAGCTATTTTTGGGGGCTATTTTTTTTTCTTGAAATGTGATAGCAAAAGAACACTATTTTTTTATTCGTTTTTGGAGTTATTTTCATTCGTAAACAATTAACACAACTATTATTTATAATTTAAAATCGAATTCCTTAAACAAATAATACACTAAACTATCATTTAGAGTTTAAAGTAAAGTTCATTATGCAAACAATAGCCCTAAGATGTTTTGTTCTTATAGCAAACAACAAGTCATGGATTAAACTATTATTTAGACATACAAAGTTCAGGTGCCTTAGTAAACAATAGTTGGTAAAATGATCTCTTATTTGGGCTTGGGGAAACGCGAGTGGAAAGTCGAGATAAGAAAAGAAAAAAATAACTGTGGATTTTGTCCCCTGAGTGTTAGCTGTGTGACGAAGAAGAAGAGGAAGATGTAGAAGGAGAAGGTGGAGAAGAAGGTATAGAAGAAGAAGATATAGAAGAAGAAGAAAAAGGAGATAGAAGAATTAGGAAAAGAAGAGAAAGGATAAGAAGGTGAAGCAGGAGAATATAAAAAGAATACCAGAGCATAAATTCAACATTAGTGTCACCATCATCACCACCACCATCACAGTCATCACCACCATCACAGTCATCACCACCATCATCACCACCATCATAGTCATCACCACCATCATAGTCATTACCACCATCATTATTATTATACTATCGCCACCATCACAGTCATCACCACCACCACCGTCATTATCATTGTGCTATCATCACCACCATCATAGTCATCACCACCATCATAGTCATCACCACCATCATTATTATTATACTATCGCCACCATCACAGTCATCACCACCACCACCACCGTCATTATCATTGTGCTATCATCACCACCATCATAGTCATCACCACCATCATAGTCATCACCACCATCATTATTATTATACTATCGCCACCATCACAGTCATCACCACCACCACCACCACCGTCATTATCATTGTACTATCATCACCGCCATCACCATCAACAACGTTTCTACCATCACAGTTATCAAAATTAAATCTGGTAACATACACACATTTGTGTGTGTGTGTGTATGTGTGTGTGTGTGTGTGTCGATATCCAGACAGGTAATCACATTTCGTTGTAGCAGTAATGGGTTTGTTTACATACACGTGTTGACACAAGCAAATAAACATACACCAATTCGCTTATGCAAATACACAAAAGACTCAAATACACCGTGTATACACACACATACACACACTCTACTACTACTACTACTACTACTTTGCTGTCACTCGGAATCGAGTATGATGATGATCCAGCTACGATACAATGATATGAGTTATTTAGGATGTCACCTTGGTTGGTGAGTTTTGAGGTGACTAAAGAGGCCGATACGGGACCGGCAGGGTCTATCACAGATGTTGCACATGTGGAGGGCTACATCTAGTGCGGGAGGGGCGGCGGCAGTGTTTTTTCGGCGTTGGTGCTTGTCTGCCTTATTATGCAGTGTGCTAATTCGGAAGTATACACCTCGTCTGGTGCTCCTCCAAGCGTTACAGTGTGGAGTGATCGTCTCCCAAGTGAGGGGTCGATTTAGCACTTTTTCAGGTTTGTTTTAAGACTATCGTTATACCTTTTCAGGTGCCCGCCAGCGTTACGTTTACTATTTGTTAGGTGACTGTAAAGTAACTGGTGTGGCAGTCTACTGTCGTCCATGCGGGTAACATGGCCAGTCCAGAGTAGTTGTTCATGGATAATGGTAGCCTCGTTGCTCCTACAGTTGTTGTTAGCAAGAATACTGGCATTTGTTCTCTTGTCTTCCCAGCGAACTTGGAGGATGGAACGTAGACTACGTTGGTGAAAGTTTTCAAGTGCCTTGAGGTGACTCCTGTATGTGACCCATGTCTCGCTGCCATATAGCAGGGTGGAGAGGACCACTGCCCGTTATGCGTGCAAATTTGTACAGCTGAAGACACGGGTACAGAGTCTGCCAAATATTTGAAATGCATATCTGATCTGATGTTGAATCTCTTCATTGATGTCCAAGGTGGTGGACAGGTGGGAGCCTAGATACTGAAAGTGAGTAACATTAGAGAGGGTAGTACTGTTAAGGTGGATGGATGGTGGAGGTGTGTCTGAACCAAGGGCAAGCTGAAAGAGAATCCGAGTCTTACATACATTTCCCTCAAGGCCGAAGTGTGCATACACATCTGCATAGGTGTTCAGGATCTCCTGTAGGTCGCGTTCAGTGTGAGCCACAAGGGTGAGGTCGTTTGCATACTGAAGTTCAGTATTGGAAGCTGCGGACACCTTTGTTCCTGCCTGGAGTCGTCTTATGTTGAAAAGACATTGCATCCGTTACTCGATGTCCACCCCGTCGGCTAAATTGACACTGGCATGAGTTAGGAAGGCAGCCATGAAGATGGAAAAAGGAGTTTGCTATGCTCGCGCTGGGCCGCCGCTTTCTTCTCGTGGAAGGTAACAGCTTTGGTCCCAGACTTAGGGTTGTTCTGCCAGTCAGTGAAAGCAGGACATTTACTATTGACGAGTGCTTCGATTTCCGAGTCGTTTTCATTAAACCAATCCTGGTGTTTTCTTTTGACTTGTCCAAGGGTCTCGTTGCAGGTTTTTGTGATGACGACTTTGATGGGATTTGGGTTGTTTGTTATCTGGTTGTTTATCACCCATGTTCGAACTGCTCTCTGAAAGCATGTGCTACCGCTGGAACCTTGGTGTTAATACCTTTCTGGAGGCTTGTTGCCTTCGCCGTTTTGGATTGACGTGACGAGCTGATGATCAGTGCCACGAGTGATGAGGACATCTCGGCGATCTCTTTCTCTGACAATGATGTAGTCAATGAGATGCCAGTGTTTGAATCGTGGGTGTTGCCACGAACCCTTGAACTTGTCGGCCTGCCTAAACAAGGTATTGGTGATAGTGAGGTTGTGTGCAGCACACTTGCTGAGGAGGAGTAGGCCGTTGGGGTTACACTTACCGAGTCCATTTCTCCCTATGGTTCCCTGCCAAATGTTACCATCTCTGCCAAGTCTGGCATTGAAGTCACACACACACATACACATTAATAATTTCGTTTTCTAAGTATCACACCACTACTAAATAGTTCGTTAATCACTTCGTTTACCTTATTGAATTTCTCTAATATCATTTCGTTAAACCTTGAAATGTCTTCAAGTTCATTACGTTAGTTCTAAGACACTATCCATAACCATTCTGTTACACACATGAGGTTCAGCAAAATCACTTCGTTAATCGTATGGAACTTGCTTACAGCGTGACCTGAAACTACCCCAGCGTGTCCATAGCTAGTTCGTTAACCCTAACCACGCTTCGTTAATCCCGTATATTTTTCTAACACCGGTTCGTTAACCGTTCCATTGGCCTCTCCATACTCTTCACTAATTGTTCGTTCATCACTTCGTTAACCCACATGATATTTTCTCTCTCACTTCCTTCTGCATTTTTCTCTTCTCCTCATTTTCTCACTTTTAGAGAGAGAGAGAGAGAGAGAGAGAGAGAGAGAGAGAGAGAGAGAGAGAGATATTTCATAAATCATCAGCTATTTTCTCCTCTTTCTACTTTACTTATCATCACCTTCTCTTTATTCGTCAGTCATCACATTTTCCCCCGTCCACCTCTTTTATCGTCATCTCTGTCTTATTCTCTCCTGTACTAATAACAGTGAATCACATCTCAGTAATTCCCTCATTTCCTGCTCTTTATATTTCTCTTTTAATTACTGTTAAAATAATATCTTTATGGCCAGACTGTGAGGATAATTGGGTCCCATTACTCATTGGCCAGTGAGAGAGAGAGAGAGAGAGAGAGAGAGAGAGAGAGAGAGAGAGAGGCGACGTTTACTGAGAAAAGGAGAGGATAGAGCAATGAGATGACGGATGGAAGAGGCATAGAAGGGAAGATGATGATGATAACTTATAAAGAAAGTATAAATACAAACCTAACCTAACCCAACCTAACATAACCTAACCTAACCCAACCTAACCTAACCTAACCCAACCTAACATAACCTAACCTAACCTAACCCAACCTAACCTAACCCAACCAAACGTAACGTAATCTAAGCTAACCAGGCCTAACCAAAAGTAACCTAACTCAGTCAAAATAACTCGTTGGTTATACAGACACAACAACAACTAATTATAAATATTTTACCAAATTAACAACATTTTTAACTTATGACTATAGTATGACACAAATTATCACAACATAACGAGTCATTAAAGCAAATTAGACCCTTGTAAATTGTAAATGACACTAATTTAAACCCTGTAAATATGTGTAAATGGAGCAGAAGAGACAAAGAATGACTGTAAAAAAAAAATATATATATATTAATTTACATATTTACAAAGTATTTCACAAGTTACTGTGTGAAATTGGTCCTTGATAATTAACACAGTTGTAATACGCGATTTGGCGAATAAAATGCATGTATTGATTCGCCAATTCATGTGTTTAAACTTTGTCGTAAATATTGCCCACCCCCACCCCCCTCCCCCCACCACCCCACCCCCCCACCCCCCCCACCACCCCACCCCCCCCACCACCCCACCACCCCCCCCCCCAAAAAAAAGAGGTATTGGCGAGGCTGTATACCTTTCGCCAAATCATACAGTCTACTATTTTTAACCCCGCAAATATCGCCAAATGAACGAGTGAGGCAGAAGTTACTACGCGAATTTAGTCTTTTCAGTTTTCAAGTTTTTTTTTTCAGTTAGATTAAGTTAAGCTGGGAACTTTTAAGACTGGGCCCTATTAGAGGTGGGGCCTACTAGAACTGGGTCCAATTAGAACCGGGACCTATTAGAACTGGAGCCTATTAGAACCGGGACCTATTAGAACTGGATCCTATTAGAACTGGGACCTATTGTAACTGGGGCCTATTGAAACTGGGGCCTATTAGAACTGGGACCTATTGTAACTGGGGCCTATTGTAACTGGGACCTATTATAACTGGGGCCTAATAGCTCTGGGGGGGATATAGGCACAAGCCGAGTGTGTGCTACGTTCTGAAGTTTTCGGTAATGATTTGTATACATTTTTTCTTACGTGTAGGGATGAGTTTTTTGAAAGAAAGAGAGAGAGAAAGAGAGAGAGAGAGAGAGAGAGAGAGAGAGAGGATAAAAAACAACATAACGAATAGAATGACAAGAGACAGTACAAAAAAAAAAATAATGTCGTCTTATGTGGAAAGTTGTCGTATCAGTTTGTTTACATAAATCCCTTAATCGTTCTCACAAACCGTATTCAACCGATTTAATACTCACCTGATATTTCCCGGTAATATTCATATGAGGAAGCAGAATATTAGGTAATTAATGTATGTGTGTATGTTTGTTGTGGCTGTACTGATAAGGGAGGTTATTGTTTGTATATAATTAACGTTAGTGAGGCTTATTGATGTTAGCTTACGGCGACTGCATCGTTTGGAGTATATTTTGTGTCTATCTGTCTGTCTCTGTGTGCCTGTCTGTCTGTCTGAATCAAATAAAATTAAATGGTTTTTAATAAGTACCATATATGATCAGTATGTATGTATGCCTAATGGACAGGCTACTAAGGCGAAACCCAACAAACTGGGCTATCGGCAGTCCATTACAACTCTCCCTCTCACCAGTCGTTGCAACACTTGCACCACTGGATCAGGAAAAGGTAGAGCCAAGATGTGTGGTTGCAGCCTGCACTCCTGCCTCACCACATAAATCTACTCATGCGCAGCCATCATCCAGTTCATCATACCTCTCATCATCATCAAACCCCTATACCCCCAAAAGTCCTATGGCGACGGACGAGTGGGGACGGGGACAGGCAGAGATGACTGCCGGGAGTCTCTAGTCACAACTCTGCACATGGGCGGCACAGATAAGATGTTCGTTTATGCACTGGGATCAAGGCAGCAGTGCAATCCGGTCCTGTTTGTGCGACTGAGCAGCCCTTTCGGGGAGCCACTCTGTTCACCCCACACGGGGAGGGGGGCTAGAAAAGTGCCCTAAACATTGCCTGCCTAAAAACCCAACCAGACTGAGCAACCGCACCCAGTAAGGTCATCCTTATGCGGTCGAAAGCACAACCAAAATCACAGGAAAAAACATACAACCTGTATTAGCCCTTGTCTCACGGCAATAACAGTTATATAAATTTGGGTTAATGCATTTAGTTTATATAATCCAATCACCCCACGGTAATTTTTCAAAAGCTGTGAGGCGCCATGTGCTGTTCACATGAGGGAAAATTCCTCTATCAGTAAGCCGACCTTGAGAATGTAGGTTAGCCCGGCTTCTCCCTCAGAGCACCAGTCCTCACTTGAGCCTTGCGAGAATCGGACGGGTGACCTAACTCAGTCAAGCTGAGCCCTGACCTTAACTAACACTCACAGCTTACAGTGTTAATTACGGTACATCTACTAGTAGACTGTGACCAATGTAGTTTTATCAATAAATGGAGAAAAGACCATTTGGGGTTTGTAACTTAACCCCTCAACTTATTTAGATATAAGCCAAGTTAAAGGGAACTCTACCCAAAGCTTATATATAAACCTCTTATGGCCGCTGCATGGAATGTCGGGACCCTTCTGGATACTGACACAAATGAGCGTCCTGAAAGAAGAACTGCCCTTGTGGTAAAAGAGCTGGCTAGGTATAACATCGACATAGCAGCCATTAGTGAGTCCCAGCTCCCAGACGAGGGTCAACTCACAGAACGGGGGTCTGGCTACACCTTCTTCTGGAAGGGTAAGCCTGCTGCTGAGAGAAACCGCATTTATGGAGTTGGCTTTGCCATCCACCAAAGCACCCTACACAGGCTGACTGAAATGCCTATTGGGATCAACGAGCGCCTCATGATGCTTAGAGTCCCACTGAATCACTCACGTCATGCCTTCTTCATCAGTGCATACGCCCCAACACTGGATGCAGAGGATGACATCAAGGAGGCCTTTTATGCCAACCTCGACAGAGTGCTAACCTCTATCCACAGAGAAGATAAGGTTGTGCTTCTTGGTGACTTCAATGCCAGAGTTGGCAGAGATGCTGACATTAGGCAGGGAACCATAGGGCGAAATGGACAAGGCAAGTGTAATCCCAACGGCCTACTCCTCCTCAGCAAGTGTGCTGCACACAACCTGACTATCACCAGTACCTTGTTTAGGCAGGCCGACAAGTTCAAGGGATCGTGACAACACCCACGAATCAAACACTGGCATCTCATTGACTCCATCATTGTCAAAGAAAGAGATCACCGAGATGTCCTCATCACCCGTGCCATGCGTGGCTCAGACCACTGTGACACTAATCATCGACTTGTCAGATCCAAACTCTCATTTCATGTCGCCCCAAAACGACGAAGGCAGTAAGCCTCCAGTAGAGGTTTTAATACTGAGCTTCTAGAGGATCCAGCGGTAGCACATGCTTTCATGCTTTCAGAGAGCAGCTCGAACATGGGCTTATAAACAACCCAAGAGCAAACAACGTGAATCCCAGTGCCGAATGGGATACTCTTAATACTGTTATGACCAAGACCTGCAGGGAGACCCTCGGCCAGACCAAAACAATACACCAGGACTGGTTTGATGAAAATGACCCGGTAATCAAAGTACTCATCTATGATAAACGTGCTACTTTTACTGACTGAGAGAACAACCCTCAGTCTCGAACCAAAGCTGATACCTTCCGCAAAAAAAAGTGGCAGCCCAGCGGGAACTTTGCAATCTAAAAAACAACTGGCTTAAGAATAAAGCATGTGAAGCACAAAAACTTGCAGATCAACACAAGATACGCAAATTTTTCTTTTCCACTAAAACATTTTATGAGCCAGTCACTCGTGGCGCAGCCCCCCTCCGCTTGTCTGACAACGAAGGCTTCCTTCCACTCAGGAAAGAGCACTACCATTCATTGCTCAACTGAAACACCGATGTGGATGTCCTGACTACCCAGCAGGTCTCTCAGCATCCAGAGCTGACTACTTCAGCTATCTTCCATTCCTGGACGAGGTAGCTACTGTCATCAAAACAGATGAAAAATAACAAAGCCTCAGGGCCTCATGGAATCCCAGCCGAGGTGTATAAAGCAGGACGACCTCTGCTTACCAACAGTCACCACTCTCTCCTGGAGAATATATGGGAAAAGGAGGAAATACTCCAAGCTCTTAAAGACGCCTCCATTGTCAATATTTATAAGAACAAGGGAGACCGGTCAGACTGTGGCAACTATGTGGGATCTCGCTGCTGTCTGTAGCTGGCAAGATTATCGCCCGAGTCCTCCTAAACATAATGATTCCTGAGGTGGAAAACTTCCTCCCAGAATCTTAATGTGGTTTTAGACCATCACGTGGCACCACAGACATGATGTTTGCTGCCCACCAGATACAGGAAAAGTGCAGAGAACAGCGTCATGACCTGTACATGGCTTTCATCGACCTAACCAAGGCCTTCGACTCGGTCAAAAGGGAAGCCCCACCAAAATTCATCGCCATTATGAGGCAACTCCACGATGGCATGAACGGAAATGTCCTGCACAACGGCACCTGGTCTGAGTTCTTCCCCATCCAAACAGGGTTTAAACAAGGGTGTGGACTGGCACCAAATCTCTTTTCCATCTTTTTGGCTGCCTTCCTTACTTTTGAAAGTTGCAATTTAGCCAGCGGGGTGAACATCGAGTACCGGGTGAAGGGGGATCTTTTCATCAACATAAGACGACTCCAGGCAAGAACAAGGGTGTCGGCAGCCTCCATTACTGAACTTCAGTATGCAGACGATCTCACCCTTGTAGTTCACACTGAACACGACCTACAGGAGATCCTGAACACCTATGCAGATGCGTATGTACACTTCGGCCTTGAGGTGAATGAACGTAAGACTCAGATTCTCTTTCAACCTGCCCCTGGTTCAGATACACCTCCACCATCCATCCAGCTTAACGGTACTGCCCTCTCTAATGTTGCCCACTTTCAGTATCTCTGCTCTCACCTCTCCGCCACTGCAGACATCGATGGAGAGTTTTAGCATCGGAGCAGATGTGCATTTCAAGCCTTTGGCAGACTCCAAAATCGTGTCTTCAGTTGTAAGGAGATGAAATTAACTACAAAGCTGCACGTATATCGAGCAATAGTCCTCCCCACGCTGCTATATTGCAGTGAGACATGGGTCACATACAGGAGGCACCTCAAGGCACTTAAAAACTTTCACCAACGTAGTCTACGTTCCTTCCTCCGAGTTCGCTGGGAAGACAAGGGAAGAAACGCCAGTATTCTTGCTGACACCAACTGCAGGAGTATTGAGGCTGCCATTATCCATGAACAAGTACGCTGGACTGGCCATGTTACCCGCATGGACAACAGTAGAATGCCAAAGCAGCTACTTTACAGTCACGTAGCGAATAGTAAATGTAACGCCGGCGGGCAATTGAAAATGTGTAACGATAAGCTTAAGACATCGTAACGCTTGGAGGGGCACGCAAGAGAAGCTGTCAATGCTTTCGAGGTAGCCCGACTGCAAGCCGAGGCAGAAAAGCGCCAACGCCGGAAAGACGCTGCTACCGCCCCTCCCGCAGTACATGGAGCCTTCCACATGTGCAACGAATGTGAACGACGCTGCGGGTCCCGTAAAGGCCTGTTTAGTCACCTCAGAACTCACCAACCTAGGTGACATCCTTAATAACTCATATCATTGTATCATAGCAGGATGATTGTCTTACTCGATTCCAAGTGACTACAAAGTAGAGTAGTATGTATGTATGTATGTATGTATGTATGTATGTACCTATGTATGTATGTATATATGTACTTATGTATGTATGTATGTACGTATGTATGTATGTGGTGTAATGGTCAGCATACTCGTCTCGCAAGCGAGTGGATCCGGGTTCCATCCCCGGGCAGGGTGAGACTATGGGCAAGTTTCTTTACGCCATTTGCCTCTGTCTACCCAGCAGTAATTGGGAACCTGGGTGTTAATCTATTTGCAAATCGTGTTCCGGGGTAATGGTTTGCCAGTGTAGTTGGCGAGTTGTCCGGTCTTCTCGTACTATTCTTGAAACTGGGTCATGTAGCTCGTAAACTTAGGGTGTGGTTGTTGTGTTGGCGACAGCTTCTACTGCACACCTAAAACACTGGGTCATGCAGCTCGTTAACTTAGGGTGTGGTTGTTGTGTTGGCGACAGCTTCTACACCCTAAACACTGGGTCATGCAACTCGTTAACTTAGGGTGTGGTTGTTGTGTTGGCGACAGCTTCTACTGCACACCTCAAACACTGGGTCATGCAGCTCGTTAACTTAGGGTGTGGTTGTTGTGTTGGCGACAGCTTCTACACCTTAAATAAATTCACACCTAGGTGTGAACAGGCTTTGTGTGAAATATAACAGAGTCTAGAACTGCTTTTAGTGTCCTTGTGGCCTAGCCGGTAAGCGTTCCCTAGTCACACCCAGTAGGTCGAGGGTTCGATTCCTTGCTGGTGAGGTCGTTGATTGATTATATATATATATATATATATATATATATATATATATATATATATATATATAAATGTGTGTGTGTGTGCTGGGGAACATTACAGCGGATATCATTAATCTATGTCTAATTTGCATACGTTGATTATAATTACACAGGTATTTAACTACTGGTTATTGCTGTACATATGTAATAATAACGACTACAGGTGTACGGAAGTGATACTGATGTGAATAACAATATTAGTCTTTTCTGAGAGAGAGAGAGAGAGAGAGAGAGAGAGAGAGACACGGAATAGAATAGGAGAGAGACAGACAGACAGACAGACAGACATGAGTGTACCATTGAGGGTAAATAAGATCCCGACGCCATGACTGACCAGGTTCCACACGCACGCACACACACACACACACACACACACACACACAAAATGATCAATAGGTCAGTAAATATAGGCCTTACAGCTTAATGGATTATGGGTGTACACAAGGGGTTAAATCATCATACTCAGTTACCAAAGAAATCATACTCGTACATGTGTGCGTTCTTAATTACTCCCAGATACAGGTGAAGTGTGATGTATGAGGTGCCAGTTAGTGTATTATCCCAGACTGAGTGAGAGTCTTTAATTAATGGTGCTGTTTACCTGTGTGGGGGGGGGGGTGAGGGAGGGAGGGGGTGAGACGTGGGAGGAGTGAGGGAGTGGGAGGAGTGAGGGAGTGGCAGGAGTGAGGGAGTGGGAGGAGTGAGGGAGTGTAGGGTAAGGGTGGATGAGTGAGAATTGGTGGGGAGGAGGGTGTGTGTGTGTGTGTGTGTGTGTGTGTGTGTGTGTGTGTGTATGTGTGTGAAAGAATAGAGGATAACCATAGTAAAAGAAAGATAATTTAACAAAAAGAATTAACGGGGAGAGAACGAGGTATAGAAGAGAGAGAATGAAAGACGGAAATAATACGGTTCAGAGACCTCATCCTCTGCCAGGGTCTGTGGGGAGGAAAGGGGTAACATTTCCTTCATATTTACGCACCAAATATGGAACCAGATTAAATCGGTCCACAAATCGGGTAATTTTTCACTCCGTTACAATATGGGGCCAAAATTCTCCGGACACACACACACACACACACACACACACATGGAGGTGCACAGAGGTGATTGGTGTAACGATACGGCAGAGAATAAAACCTATATCAAAACTTATTCCTGGATAGTTTATTAG
>CAUDMG010003056.1:0-50000 GCA_958450375.1 Homarus gammarus | reverse complement strand
TAGGTTAGGTTAGGTAATATTTAAGGGGTACAGTTTGACATATAACAAATGGCTGTGATAGAGTTTTATGAACATTATACAATACATTATACAATACATAATACGATACCTTATAACTTTATGAGTTTTATTGATCAGGATAAACACTCATACACCTTTATGTATATCTGTGTACCGTATAATTACTACGATTAATTTAAGTGTGAACATAATTATACTTCGTCCTCAAAAGATCTTTAATTATCTATCCCATTATACATATCATTTTATTACTTTAATAACAGTAATTATTATCTTCTCTATAATCAAACATATTTAACTTCCTCAAAGATAATCAATAATTACAGATGGATTTTTATTCATTATTTTTAACTTATAAGAAATACTAAGCTGGTCTATATACACTACGATTCCTCTTGTCTCTGTAGGGTTGTCAAAATCCTTCGTCCGTTGTGTTATATTTTCTCAACACAATTTCATAAAATATATTTAGAAATATACATAAATTACTTTTCTTCGATGACACGTATGAAAATGTAATTATTGTATCGCGTAAAAATCAATTACTAATATTCTAACACAAACCCTCTTCAATTATCCATAAATTACTTGCCCTCGCCGAGATATGTACAAAAATATAATTAGTATGAACAGAACACTACTGTACAATAAAGTACATAGGGTACATACATACATACATACATACATACATACATTACATTTTTTTCAACGAGATGTGTACTGTAATTAACGTAAAAAAGGTTATTACGAATACAAAGATTACTCCTCTAGATTAACACACGTACACATATACTATCAACACGAAACACGAATGATAGATTATTTCTTTTGTTAATTTCTTAAAAAAAAAAAAAAATTATCCTCATCTTCAAAAACCTGAAAATTATATAAAGGAAAAAACATAATTATGAAACAACCTGTAATTAGTGGTTTTATTTGTGTGTTTTAATTTCACTAATGATCAGATGCTCGTTCAACTACAATACCAAGAGGAAGAAAGAATTCAATTTGTATTATGGAACACAACCGATGGATGATGAAACTGAAGTGCTTAGGTGTAAGTCTCTCTCTCTCTCTCTCTCTCTCTCTCTCTCTCTCTCTCTCTCTCTCTCTCAGGGGGGGGGGTATATTTTGTAAATAAAAACATAAATTTATTAAAATCATCTTAAGTACTAAAGTAGGGTTCTATTTCACTAACACTTATTTACTTAGAACATAGATAAGTACGTAGACCAAGGTTTTAAGTATAAAGCCTAATTTATCTACTTAGAATTTCAAACCTAAAGTAGTTTTATAAGTAAATAGTTACGAGGGCGGTATTACTTAAATATATTGTATATTAAGATTACAATGACAAAAGTAATCAGAAATCCCTTAAGTACGAAGAAAAATTACTTAGAAATCTGTAAGTTTAAATGCAGCCTTACTTACTAAACCTTAAGTATAAAGAGACTTAATTACTTAGAAATTCTTAGGTACAAGGACCGGAATCACTTAGAATATATACCATTATAAGTAGAAACACACACACCATCATAATCTTAAGTAAATCGATTCTTTTAATGACTCTCAGTCATCACTAATTAATCACTACCTATAATCATCACTAAGTAATCACTACCTTTAATGATCACTAATTAATTACTACCTGTAATGATCGCTAATTAATCACTACCTATAATCATCACTAATTAATCACTACCTATAATCATCACTAATTAATCACTACCTATAATCACCACTAATTAATCACTACCTATAATCACCACTAATTAATCACTACCTATAATCATCACTAATTAATCACTACCTATAATCACCACTAATTAATCACTACCTATAATCACCACTAATTAATCACTACCTATAATCATCACTAATTAATCACTACCTGTATTTTATTGAGTGATTTTTGGTGATTTTCTTCCTGTTATTAACGTTGTGCTAAAATACTTAAACATATTAATTTCCAAGGCTAATATCAAATATGTTTCCTGCCACCAGTATGACCAAGGGCCAGCACTCACTCCTTAACACGATAATTAAGGAGTCGTAAAGAAAGTTTGAGTTTTGAGTAATTAATGTCAGTAAATTAATCTTAAGAAAATGAAATATATATGAGATTAAATTTAGGTAAATAATAATAATAATAATAATAATAAATAATAATAATACAATAAATATTTAGGTTCTATACGTCTGACGTCATACATTGTATATTAAGTATTCTGTGTACGAGTATAAGTCACTGTACTCAACCGCCGTCACTTCACCAACAGTAACGTCAGGTACCCATTTACAGCTGGGTGGACTGGGAGTTCCCCGGGTTCGAACCAGTGATTCTTGTGAGAGGAAACGAGCGATTTACCCTCTCCTCCACTATATAGGTTAAAGATAGTATGAAAAATGACCAATAAAACATGTTTAAGAGAAGCTTTAAGTTGTAAGGCCTAAGGGTTGTAAGTTTTCAGGTTGTGAGTTATGAATGTTGTGAATTTTTAGGCTTGTGGGTCATGATGATTGTGAATCTTAGTGCTTGTGAAATAGGAAGGTTGTGAAACGGGTTATAAGAGAGAAATATTATGAGACATAGCTTGTGAGAGAGATAACTTGTGAGAGAGATAACTTGTGAGAGAGATAACGTGAGAGAGATAACTTGTGAGAGAGATAACTTGTGAGAGAGATAGGTTATATGATACATTTGTAAGGGAAGAATATTATGATGCAGGTTGTGAGACATTATGAGAGGGGAAGTTGTTAGGGCGAGATTGTGAGGTAGATTGTGAGAGTAAGATTGAGGTAGATTATGAGAGGGAAGGTTGTGAGAGGGAAAGCTGTGAGGCTGAGTGAGGAGGGAGGGCAGCGTGAGGTGTGGCTGACAGTGTGGGAGCTGCACCAGTTCGGACGTTCACACTTTAAAGGTGGTGGTGGTGGTGGTAGTTGGTGGTGGTAGTAGGTGGTGGTGGTAGTAGGTGGTGGTGGTAGTAGGTGGTGGTAGCAGGTGGTGGTGGTGGTGGTGGTAGTAGTAGTAGTAGTAGTAGCAGCAGTAGTAGGTGGTAGGTGGTGGTGGTGGTAGTAGTAGGTGGTGGTGGTGGTGGTGGTAGTAGGTGGTGGTGGTGGTAGTAGGTGGTGGTGGTGGTGGTAGGTGGTGGTGGTGGTGGTGGTGATAGTAGGTGTTGGTGGTGGTGATAGTAGGTGGTTTTGGTAGGTTGTGGTGGTGGTAGTAAAATAATAATAATAATAATAATAATAATAATAATAATATTATTATTTGTACTAATATTGACAGGTTATGGTAGTCGTGGTGGTAAGGGGTATTGTATTTCTCTTTCCAATCACCACCACAACCAAAATAATCAACCACATAAACCTGCATACCACACCCAAATTTCCAATCAGCAATCCCCCCCCAAAACACAACCATCCCTAGTGGGTGAATTGCGACCCTGCCAAGACCACATTAAAGGGATACCATTTTACCTGATATCTGGGTGTAGTTTGGTGTACTGTAGAGGCCTCGTGGATACCGTAGACTAAACACCACACACTTACACCCCGAGCACTGGGTCACAACACACACCAAAACAGTAAAACCCCGTGTTCACAAATGTCTATATTCTGGAGGGGTTAAGACACACAAGATGTCTGCACTAGCCTGCCTGATACGGGGTCTGACGTCCGCCACACACAGCTACACAACCACAACTGGCACTAGCCTGGCCAGCAGACCCCGAGATCCCGCGCGTGAGAGAGGAGAGAGAGAGAGAGGGAGAGAGAGAAAGTGTGTGTGTGTGTGTGTGTGTGTGTGTGTGTGTGTGTGTGTGTGTGTGTGTGAGAGGGATGGTTGCGCGAGGGTAGGGAGGAAGAAGAGTAGATGGTCCTAGACAACGAAGGGGGTAGAAGTAGGTCACGTAATGAGAGAGAGAGAGAGAGAGAGATAACAGGAATAGGTGGAGAGATAAGGAGAGATTGCATACAGAGGCGTCGACCACTGCCTAGTATAAGAGACAGTCAGGAGAGAGATGCTTCGAATTGTCTCTCAAATTGGGAGATATTGACCAAAGAGACAGCGTAAGAGAGGAAGATTACCCCTGTGTGAGAGAGAGAGAGAGACTGACTGAATTTCTAGCTTAAATGAGAGCTAGAGATAGATCACTAGATAAAAGAGATAAGAAGAGACAGACATAAACAGAGAGAAAGAGACAAGAATGGGTAGAAGACGTACAGAGAAGGAAAGAGAATGGAAGAAGAAGAAGAAGAAGAGGGCTGGAGTGATAACCAACAGAGCATCATAAGAGAACTAACCTTACCTACAGTAACCTTACCTACAGTAACCTTACCTTACCTACAGTAACCTTACCTACAGTAACCTTACCTTACCTACAGTAACCTTACCTACAGTAACCTTACCTTACCTTACCTACAGTAACCTAACCTACAGTAACCTAACCTACAGTAACCTTACCTACAGTAACCTTACCTACAGTAACCTTACCTACAGTAACCTTACCTTACCTTACCTACAGTAACCTTACCTACAGTAACCTTACCTACAGTAACCTTACCTTACCTTACCTACAGTAACCTTACCTACAGTAACCTTACCTACAGTAACCTTACCCTACAGTAACCTTACCTTACCTACAGTAACCTTACCTACAGTAACCTTACCTTACCTTACCTACAGTAACCTTACCTACAGTAACCTTACCTTACCTTACCTACAGTAACCTTACCTACAGTAACCTTACCTACAGTAACCTTACCTTACCTACAGTAACCTTACCTACAGTAACCTTACCTACAGTAACCTTACCTTACCTACAGTAACCTTACCTACAGTAACCTTACCTTACCTTACCTACAGTAACCTTACCTACAGTAACCTTACCCTACAGAAACCTAACCTTACCTACAGTAACCTTACCTACAGTAACCTTACCTTACCTACAGTAACCTTACCTTACCTTACCTACAGTAACCTAACCTTACCTACAGTAACCTTACCTACAGTAACCTTACCTACAGGAACCTTACCTTACCTACAGTAACCTTACCTTACCTACAGTAACCTTACCTTACCTACAGAAACCTAACCTTACCTACAGTAACCTTACCTTACCTTACCTACAGTAACCTTACCTACAGTAACCTAACCTTACCTACAGTAACCTTACCTACAGTAACCTTACCTACAGTAGCCTTACCTTACCTACAGTAACCTTACCTTACCTTACCTACAGTAACCTTACCTTACCTACAGAAACCTAACCTTACCTACAGTAACCTTACCTACAGTAACCTTACCTTACCTTACCTACAGTAACCTTACCTTACCTACAGAAACCTAACCTTACCTACAGTAAACTTACCTTACCTACAGTAACCTTACCTTACCTACAGTAACCTTACCTTACCTTACCTACAGTAACCTTACCTACAGTAACCTTACCTTACCTTACCTACAGTAACCTTACCTACAGTAACTTTACCTACAGTAACCTTACCTACAGTAACCTTACCTAACCTTACCTACAGTAACCTTACCTTACCTACAGTAACCTTACCTTACCTACAGAAACCTACCTTACCTACAGTAACCTTACCTTACCTACAGTAACCTACCTACCTACAGTACCTTACCTTACCTACAGTAACCTTACCCTACCTTACCTTACCTACAGTAACCTTACCCTACCTTACCTTACCTACAGTAACCTTACCTTACCTTACCTACAGTAACCTTACCTTACCTTACCTTACCTACAGAAACCTTACCTTACCTACAGTAACCTTGCCTTACCTTACCTACAGTAACCTTACCTACAGTAACCTTACCTTACCTTAATACAGTAACCTTAAATACAGTAACCTTACCTTACCTTACCTTACCTACAGTAACCTTACCTTACCTAACCTACAGTAACCTTACTTTACCTTAATACAGTAACCTTACCTACAGTAACCTTACCTTACGTAACCTACAGTAACCTTACCTTACCTTAATACAGTAACCTTACCTACAGTAACCTTAAATACAGTAACCTTACCTTACCTTACCTTACCTACAGTAACCTTACCTTACCTAGCCTACAGTAACCTTACCTTACCTTACCTTACCTACAGTAACCTTACCTTACCTTACCTTACCTACAGTAACCTTACCTTACCTTACCTACAGTAACCTTACCTTACCTTACCTTACCTACAGCAACCTTACTTTACCTACAGTAACCTTACCTTACCTTACCTAACCTACAGTAACCTTACCTTACCTTACCTTACCTACAGTAACCTTACCTTACCTTACCTTACCTACAGTAACCTTACCTTACCTTACCTTACCTACAGTAACCTTACCTTACCTTAATACAGTAACCTTACCTAACCTTAATACAGTAACCTTACCTTACCTTACCTTACCTACAGTAACCTTACTTTACCTTACCTTACCTTACCTACAGTAACCTTACCTTACCTTACCTTACCTACAGTAACCTTACCTTACCTTAATACAGTAACCTTACCTAACCTTAATACAGTAACCTTACCTTACCTTACCTTACCTTACCTACAGTAACCTTACTTTACCTTACCTTACCTTACCTACAGTAACCTTACCTTACCTACAGTAACCTTACCTTACCTTACCTACAGTAACCTTACTTTACCTACAGTAACCTTACCTTACCTACAGTAACGTTACCTTACCTACAGTAACCATATTTTACCTTACCTTACCTACAGTAACCTTACCTTACCTACAATAACCTTACTTTACCTTACCTTACCTTACCTGCAGTAACCTTACCTTACCTTACCTTACCTACAGTAACCTTACTTTACCTTACCTTACCTTACCTACAGTAACCTTACCTTACCTTACCTTACCATACCTACAGTAACCTTACCTTACCTTACCTACAGTAACCTTACCTTACCTTACCTACAGTAACCTTACCTTACCTTACCTTACCTACAGTAACCTTACCTTACCTTACCATACCTACAGTAACCTTACCTTACCTACAGTAACCTTACCTTACCTTACCTTACCTTACCTACAGTAACCTAACTTTACCTTACCTTACCTACAGTAACCATACTTTACCTTACCTTACCTTACCTACAGTAACCTTACCATCCCTTACCTACAGTAACCTTACCTTACCTACAGAAACCTAGCCTTACCTACAGTAACCTTACCTTGCCTTACCTACAGTAACCTTACCTTACCTACAGTAACCTTACCTTACCTACAGTAACCTTACCCTACCTTACCTTACCTACAGTAACCTTACCCTACCTTACCTTACCTACAGTAACCTTACCTTACCTTACCTACAGTAACCTTACCTTACCTTACCTACAGAAACCTTACCTTACCTACAGTAACCTTGCCTTACCTTACCTACAGTAACCTTACCTACAGTAACCTTACCTTACCTTAATACAGTAACCTTAAATACAGTAACCTTACCTTACCTTACCTACAGTAACCTTACCTTACCTAACCTACAGTAACCTTACCTTACCTTAATACAGTAACCTTACCTACAGTAACCTTACCTTACGTAACCTACAGTAACCTTACCTTACCTTAATACAGTAACCTTACCTACAGTAACCTTAAATACAGTAACCTTACCTTACCATACCTTACCTACAGTAACCTTACCTTACCTAGCCTACAGTAACCTTACCTTACCTTACCTTACCTACAGTAACCTTACCTTACCTTACCTTACCTACAGTAACCTTACCTTACCTTACCTACAGTAACCTTACCTTACCTTACCTTACCTACAGCAACCTTACTTTACCTACAGTAACCTTACCTTACCTTACCTAACCTACAGTAACCTTACCTTACCTTACCTTACCTACAGTAACCTTACCTTACCTTACCTTACCTACAGTAACCTTACCTTACCTTACCTTACCTACAGTAACCTTACCTTACCTTACCTTACCTACAGTAACCTTACCTTACCTTAATACAGTAACCTTACCTAACCTTAATACAGTAACCTTACCTTACCTTACCTTACCTACAGTAACCTTACTTTACCTTACCTTACCTTACCTACAGTAACCTTACCTTACCTTACCTTACCTACAGTAACCTTACCTTACCTTACCTTACCTACAGTAACCTTACCTTACCTTAATACAGTAACCTTACCTTACCTTACCTTACCTTACCTACAGTAACCTTACTTTACCTTACCTTACCTTACCTACAGTAACCTTACCTTACCTTACCTACAGTAACCTTACCTTACCTTACCTTACCTACAGTAACCTTACTTTACCTACAGTAACCTTACCTTACCTACAGTAACGTTACCTTACCTACAGTAACCATATTTTACCTTACCTTACCTACAGTAACCTTACCTTACCTACAATAACCTTACTTTACCTTACCTTACCTTACCTGCAGTAACCTTACCTTACCTTACCTTACCTACAGTAACCTTACTTTACCTTACCTTACCTTACCTACAGTAACCTTACCTTACCTTACCTTACCATACCTACAGTAACCTTACCTTACCTTACCTACAGTAACCTTACCTTACCTTACCTACAGTAACCTTACCTTACCTTACCTACAGTAACCTTACCTTACCTTACCTACAGTAACCTTACCTTACCTACAGTAACCTTACCTTACCTACAGTAACCTTACCTTACCTACAGTAACCTTACCTTACCTTACCTTACCTACAGTAACCTTACCTTACCTTACCTACAGTAACCTTACCTTTCCTTACCTACAGTAACCTTACCCTTACCTTACCTTACTTACAGTAACCATACTTTACCTTACCTTGCCTTACCTACAGTAACCTTACCTTACCTTACCTACAGTAACCATACTTTACCTTACCTTACCTTACCTACAGTAACCTTACCTTACCTTACCTACAGTAACCTTACCTTCCCTTACCTACAGTAACCTTACCTTACCTTACCTTACCTTACTTACAGTAACCTTACCTTACATACAGTAACCTTACCTACAGTAACCTTACCTTACCTTACCTTACCTAAAGTAACCTTACCTTACCTTACCTACAGTAACCTTACCTACCTAACCTACAGTAACCTTACCTTACCTTACCTACAGTAACCTTACCTTACCTACAGTAACCTACTTACCTTACCTTACCTTACCTACAGTAACCTTACCTTACCTACAGTAACCTTACCTTACCTTACCTACAGTAACCTTACCTTCCCTTACCTACAGTAACCTTACCTTACCTTACCTTACCTACAGTAACCTTACCTTACCTACAGTAACCATACTTTACCTTACCTTACCTTACCTACAGTAACCTTACCTTACCTTACCTACAGTAACCTTACCTTCCCTTACCTACAGTAACCTTACCTTACCTTACCTTACCTACAGTAACCTTACCTTACCTACAGTAACCATACTTTACCTTACCTTACCTTACCTACAGTAACCTTACCTTGCCTTACCTACAGTAACCTTACCTTCCCTTACCTACAGTAACCTTACCTTACCTTACCTTACCTACAGTAACCTTACCTTAACCTTTCCTTACCTACAGTAACCTTACCTTACCTTACCTTACCTACAGTAACCTTACCTTACCTTCCCTTACCTACAGCAACCTTACCTTACCTTACCTTACCTACAGTAACCTTACCTTCCCTTACCTACAGTAACCTTACCTTACCTTACCTTACCTACAGTAACCTTACCTTCCCTTACCTAGAGTAACCATACTTTACCTTACCTTACCTTACCTACAGTAACCATACTTTACCTTACCTTCCCTTACCTACAGTAACCTTACCTTACCTTACCTTACCTACAGTAACCTTACCTTCCCTTACCTAGAGTAACCATACTTTACCTTACCTTACCTTACCTACAGTAACCTTACCTTACCTTCCCTTACCTACAGTAACCTTACCTTACTTACAGTAACCTTACCTTCCCTTACCTACAGTAACCTTACCTTACCTTACCTACAGTAACCTTACCTTCCCTCACCTACAGTAACCTTACCTTACCTACAGTAACCTTCCCTTACCTACAGTAACCTTACCTTACCTTACCTACAGTAACCTTACCTTACCTTACCTACAGTAACCTTACCTTCCCTTACCTACAGTTACCTTACCTTACCTTACCTACAGTAACCTTACCTTACCTACAGGAACCTTACCTACAGTAACCTTACCTTACCTTACCTACAGTAACCTTACCTTACCTTACCTACAGTAACCTTTCCTTACCTTACCTACAGTAACCTTACGTTGCCTTACCTTACCTTACCCACAGTATCCTTACCTTACCTACAGTAACCTTACCTTACCTACAGTAACCTTATCTTACCTTACCTACAGTAACCTTACCTTCCCTTACCCACAGTAACCTTACCTTACCTACAGTAACCTTACCTACAGTAACCTTACCTTACCTTACCTACAGTAACCTTACCTTTCCTTACCTTACCTTACCTACAGTAACCTTACCTACAGTAACCTTCCCTTCCCTTACCCACAGTAACCTTACCTTACCTTCAGTAACCTTACCTACAGTAACCTTACCTTACCTACAGTAACCTTACCTTACCTTACCTACAGTAACCTTACCTTACCTTACCTTACCTTACCTACAGTAACCTTACCTTACCTACAGTAACCTTACCTTACCTTACCTTACCTACAGTAACCTTACCTTACCTTACCTACAGTAACCTTACCTTACCTTACCTTACCTACAGTAACCTTACCTTACCTACAGTAACCTTACCTTACCTTACCTACAGTAACCTTACCTTACCTTACCTACAGTAACCTTACCTTACCTACAGTAACCTTACCTTATGTTACCTTACAGGAACCTTACCTTACCTTACCTTACCTTACCTACAGTAACCTTACCTTACCTTACCTTACCTACCAGTAACCTTACCTTACCTACAGTAACCTTACCTCAGTAACCTTACCTTACATGACCTTACCTTACCCTACAGTAACCTTACCTTACCTTACATTACCTTACCTACAGTAACCTTACCTTACCTTACCTTACCTACAGTAACCTTACCTTACCTTACCTTACCTACAGTAACCTTACCTTACCTTACCTTACCTACAGTAACCTTACCTTACCTTACCTACAGTAACCTTACCTTACCTTACCTTACCTACAGTAACCTTACCTTACCTTACCATACCTACAGTAACCTTACCTTACCTTACCTACAGTAACCTTACCTTACCTACAGTAACCTTACCTACAGTAACCTTACTTTACCTTACCTTACGTACAGTAACCTTACCTTACCTTACCTTACCTACAGTAACCTTACCTTACCATACCTACAGTAACCTTACCTTACCTTACCTTACCTACAGTAACCTTACCTTACCTACAGTAACCTTACCTTACCTTACCTACAGTAACCTTACCTTACCTTACCTACAGTAACCTTACCTTACCTTACCTTACCTACAGTAACCTTACCTTACCTTACCTACAGTAACCTTACCTTACCTACAGTAATCTTACCTTACCTTACCTACAGTAACCTTACCTTACCTTACCTTACCTACAGTAACCTTACCTTACCTTACCTACAGTAACCTTACTTACCTTACCTTACCTTACCTACAGTAACCTTACCTTACCTTACCTACAGTAACCTTACCTTACCTTACCTACAGTAACCTTACCTTACCTTACCTTACCTACAGTAACCTTACCTTACCTTACCTACAGTAACCTTACCTTACCTTACCTTACCTACAGTAACCTTACCTTACCTTACCTACAGTAACCACTTACCTTACCTTACCTTACCTACAGTAACCTTACCTTACCTTACCTACAGTAACCTTACCTTACCTTACCTTACCTACAGTAACCTTACCTTACCTTACCTTACCTACAGTAACCTTACCTTACCTTACCTACAGTAACCTTACCTTACCTTACCTTACCTACAGTAACCTTACCTTACCTTACCTACAGTAACCTTACCTTACCTTACCTACAGTAACCTTACCTTACCTTACCTACAGTAACCTTACCTTACCTTACCTACAGTAACCTTACCTTACCTACAGTAACCTTACCTACAGTAATCTTACCTTACCTTACCTACAGTAACCTTACCTTACCTTACCTACAGTAACCTTACCTTACCTTACCTACAGTAACCTTACCTTACCTATACCTTACCTACAGTAACCTTACCTTACCTTACCTACAGTAACCTTACCTTACCTTACCTACAGTAACCTTACCTACAGTAACCTTACTTACATTACCTTACCTTACCTACAGTAACCTTACCTTACCTTACCTACAGTAACCTTACCTTACCTACCGTACCTTACCTACAGTAACCTTACCTTACCTTACCTACAGTAACCTTACCTTACCTTACCTACAGTAACCTTACCTTACCTACAGTAACCTTACCTTACCTTACCTACAGTAACCTTACCTTACCTTACCTACAGTAACCTTACCTACAGTAACCTTACCTTACCTTACCTACAGTAACCTTACCTTACCTACCTTACCTACAGTAACCTTACCTTACCTTACCTACAGTAACCTTACCTTACCTACAGTAACCTTACCTTACCTTACCTACAGTAACCTTACCTTACCTTACCTTACCTACAGTAACCTTACCTTACCTACAGTAACCTTACCTTACCTACAGTAACCTTACCTTACCTTACCTTACCTTACCTACAGTAACCTTACCTTACCTTACACCTTACCTTACCTACAGTAACCTTACCTTACCTTACCTTACCTACAGTAACCTTACCTTACCTACAGTAACCTTACCTACAGTAACCTTACCTTACCTACAGTAACCTTACCTACAGTAACCTTACCTTACCTTACCTACAGTAACCTTACCTTACCTTACCTACAGTAACCTTACCTTACCTACAGTAACCTTACCTTACCTTACCTACAGGAACCTTACCTTACCTTACCTTACCTTACCTACAGTAACCTTACCTTACCTTACCTTACCTTACCTACAGTAACCTTACCTTACCTTACCTACAGTAACCTTACCTCAGTAACCTTACCTTACATGACCTTACCTTACCTACAGTAACCTTACCTTACCTTACCTTACCTTACCTACAGTAACCTTACCTTACCTTACCTACAGTAACCTTACCTTACCTTACCTTACCTACAGTAACCTTACCTTACCTTACCTTACCTACAGTAACCTTACCTTACCTTACCTACAGTAACCTTACCTTACCTACAGTAACCTTACCTTACCTACAGTAACCTTACCTTACCTTACCATACCTACAGTAACCTTACCTTACCTTACCTACCTACAGTAACCTTACCTTACCTACAGTAACCTTACCTACAGTAACCTTACCTTACCTTACCTACAGTAACCTTACCTTACCTTACCTTACCTACAGTAACCTTACCTTACCTTACCTACAGTAACCTTACCTTACCTTACCTAACCTTACCTTACCTTACCTACAGTAACCTTACCTTACCTACAGTAACCTTACCTTACCTTACCTTACCTACAGTAACCTTACCTTACCTACAGTAACCTTACCTTACCTTACCTACAGTAACCTTACCTTACCTTACCTACAGTAACCTTACCTTACCTTACCTACAGTAACCTTACGTTACCTTACCTTACCTTACCTACAGTAACCTTACCTACAGTAACCTTACCTACAGTAACCCTACCTTACCTTACCTACAGTAACCTTACCTACAGTAACCTTACCTACAATAACCTTACCTTACCTTACCTTACATTAACTACAGTAACCTTACCTTACCTTACCTTACCTTACCTACAGTAACCTTACCTACAGTAACCCTACCTTTCCTTACTTACAGTAACCTTACCTACAATAACCTTACCTTACCTTACCTTACATTAACTACAGTAAGCTTACCTTACCTACAGTAACCTGACCTTACCTTACCTTACCTTACCTTACCTACAGTAACCTTACCTTAGCTTACCTACAGTAACCTTACCTACAGTAACCCTACCTTACCATACCTACAGTAACCTTACCTACAGTAACCTTACCTACAATAACCTTACCTTACCTTACCTACAGTAACCTTACCTTACATTAACTACAGTAACCTTACCTACAGCAACCTTACCTACAGTAACCTTACCTACAATAACCTTACCTTACCTTACCTACAGTAACCTTACCTTACCTTACCTACAGTAACCTTACCTTACCTTACCTACAGTAACCTTACCTACAGTACCCTTACCTTACCTTACCTACAGAAACCTTATCTACAGTAACCTAACCTACAGTAACCCTACCTTACCTTACCTACAATAACCATACTTTACCTTACCTACAGTAACCTTACCTTACCTTACCTACAGTAACCTTACCTTACCTTACCTACAGTACCCTTACCTTACCTACAGTAACCTTACCTACAGTAACCTTACCTACAATAACCTTACTTTACCTTACCTTACCTTAGCTACAGTAGCCTTACCTTACATTAACTACAGTAACTTACCTTACCTTACCTTACCTTACCTAACCTACAGTAACTTACCTTACCTTACCTTACCTTACCTACAGTACCCTTACCTTACCTACAGTAACCTTACCTTACCTTAGCTACAGTAACCTTACCTTACCTTACCTACAGTAACCTTACCTACAGTAACCTTACCTACAGTAACCTTACCTTACCTACAGTAACCTTGCCTTACCTTACCTACAGTAACCTTACCTTACCTTACCTACAGTAACCTTACCTACAGTAACCTTACCTTACCTTACCTACAGTAACCTTACCTACAGTAACCTTACCTACAGAAACCTTGCATACAGTAACCTTACCTTACCTACAGTATCCTTACCTTACCTACAGTAACCTTACCTACAGTAACCTTACCTACAGTAACCTTACCTACAGTAACCTTACCTTACCTTACCTTTCCTACAGTAACCTTACCTTACCTTGCCTTACCTTACCTTACCTACAGTAACCTTACCTACAATATCCTTACCTACAGTAACCTTTCCTTACCTTACCTACAATAACCTTACCTTACCTACAGTAACCTTACCTATAGTAACCTTACCTTACCTTACCTATAGTAACCTTACCTACAGTAACCTTACCTTTCTTTACCTACAGTAACCTTACCTACAGTAACCTTACCTTGCCTTACCTATAGTAACCTTACCTACAGTAACCTTACCTTACCTTACCTACAGTAACCTTACCTTACCTACAGTATCCTTACCTTACCTACAGTAACCTTGCCTACAGTAACCTTACCTACAGTAACCTTACTTTACCTAACCTTACCTTACCTTACCTACAGTAACCTTACCTTACCTACAGTAACCTTACCTTACCTTACCTACAGTAACCTTACCTACAGTAACCATAACTTACCTTTCCTACAGTAACCTTACCTACAGTAACCTTACTTTACTTTACCTTACCTTACCTTACCTTACCTACAGTAACCTTACCTACAGTAGCCTTACCTTACCTTACCTACAGTAACCTTACCTACAGTAACCTTACCTTACCTTACAGGAACCTTACCTTACCTTACAGGAACCTTACCTTATCTTACCTTTCCTACAGTAACCTTAGCTTACCTATAGTAACCTTACCTTACCTACATTAACCTTACCTTACCTTACCTACAGTAACCTTACCTTACCTTCAGTAACCCTACCTTACCTACAGTAACCTTACCTTACCTTACCTACAGTAACCTAACCTACAGTAACCTTACCTTACCTTACCTACAGTAACCTTACCTTACCTACAGTAACCTTACCTACAGTAACCTTACCTTACCTACAGTAACCTTACCTACAGTAACCTTACCTTACCTACAGTAACCTTACCTTACCTTACCTACAGTAACCTTACCTACAGTAACCTTACCTTACCTACAGTAACCTTACCTTACCTACAGTAACCTTACCTTACCTTACCTACAGTAACCTTACCTTACCTTACCTACAGTAACCTTACCTTACCTTACCTACAGTAACCTTTCCTTACCTTACCTTACGACAAAAAGGTGATGATACAAAAAAATAGCTTAATACGAGAGAGAGAGAGAGAGAGCATCAGTAGTAGTAGTTGTATCGACTCCAACATGGAGGAGGGGTTGAGGGGCTCTCACAAGACACTCGTCAGATGGGTGACATGTGGTACTCATCTAGGGCACTCACAGGAAAACTTCACACGTCACTCAGGTGAAAAGGCAACAAGAAAGGTCAAACAGCAGAGGTTCAAAGGTCACAGGTTATCGAGCAAAGGTCAAGAGCGTCTTAGTCATGAAATTCTCACTCACATGGGTTCAGGAGGAGGTCTATTGTTACGGTCAGAGAGGTTAAAGGTCAACAGGGTTGTGGTGTGACCTCTCAGCTCCTCAGGGTTCGGCGAGAGAATTATTGTTGATAAATTACCTGAGACGAAAATAATGTTGATGAAGCGTATTAGATGCTCTCCCTCTCTCTCTCTCTCTCTCTCTCTCTCATTAGAGTGTTCCACTGTTCCGAGGAAAAGTTTAATTGATAGTTACACCTCGGTAATTACTGTACCAAACTCTCTCCCCCCCACCCCCTCCCTCCTTGCCACTATACTCACTGACCACCTGTCTCTTCTTCAACATACATACATACTGCCAACCCCTGCAGTTGTACCACACCAGTGCTGCCAACCCCTGCAGTTGTACCACACCAGTACTGCCAACCCCTGCAGTTGTACCACACCAGTACTGCCAATCCCTGCAGTTGTACCACACCAGCACTGCCAACCCCTGCAGTTGTACCACACCAGTACTGCCAACCCCTGTAGCTGTACCACACCAGTACTGCCAACCCCTGTAGCTGTACCACACCAGTACTGCCAACCCCTGCAGTTGTACCACACCAGCACTGCCAACCCCTGCAGTTGTACCACACCAGTACTGCCAACCCCTGCAGCTGTACCACACCAGTACTGCCAACCCCTGCAGCTGTACCACACCAGTACTGCCAACCCCTGCAGCTGTACCACACCAGTACTGCCAACCCCTGCAGCTGTACCACACCAGGACTGCCATATTACATACATACATACTGTACATACACACTCACTTAACACCGCAAAGTGAAAAACTCAACACCATATAATTCTACTGTTATTAGACTGTTGTTGTATGAGCTATAAATTATAGGATAAATTATGTACAGGATAATAAATGATACAGTGTATGTCCAGGAGTCGAACCTGGGGAGGCTGGCTCACTTGGGAGTACTAGACCGAGGCCCTACTGATATGTTGATGATAATAATAACAATAATAATAATAGTTTATAGTTTATAGGTTATTAAGATCATTACCATACTGAACCTTCCATACCATGTACAGTTGCCTCCACTTGCAACTGCTACGGTGGCTGGTGTGAAACGTGGCACCACTGTTTGTTTGCATTGTAGTAAAACTAGTTGAACTACCCTCGCTATAGTAACCAGACCAAGGATGTTAAATAATCAGTCTCCAAGTAGAACGTCATTAACTCTTATCTGGTGGACGGTGGTGCCACGTCTCACACGGCAGCCACTGTAGCAGCTATATATGGAGGCAACTGTACGGTCCATCATAAGACGCTTGAGACGTTCCCTAGACGTGTGCTCCAACATCTATAGTAAACTTACCATAAGGCAGGATAAGGAACCTTCTGTGACACTCTTAAAATAATGCCTTCTAATACAATCTTCTGGAGTCTAATTTCCAGGTACTAGTGCTTGAGTCTTCCAGGATTACTTTCCAGCAGTCTTCAAGAATGTGGCTGATTCACGCACGGGAAATTATATTATTTTTTATTTATTTTCTTTATTTTTTATTTTTGTGATATAGTTTTGGAATTATTTTATTTTGGTTTCTAAAGTTACGGAAAACAATACAACTTGGCGGGTTTTAATTTCGCTGGAACAAATTTCGCGGATTTTATTGTTTACTTCTTCACGTGATATTCACATAAACATGTTCAAACAATTTGGGCGACATTTACGTTAACTGGAACAAGTTTTACAGTATATACAGTAGTGTTTACTTCTCAATCATGTGAAATTCACTTGATGATTAGCCTCGACCAATGAGGAGAAGTCACTATCACGTAATATAGATCTGCACATGGACAAGCAGTTGAGTGGTGCTGTTCAATCGCAGTCTCTTCTTTTTGTCACGGGAGTTCTGCGTCTGAATGTGAAACCGTTCAGCGTGTTATTGACAATAACGCTGCTGCTATTGACATTTTCAAGGCCTACTGTGTATTGCTTACATCCTTGGTATCCAAAGTGTGGTGCAGACTGGCAGTATCGTGAAAATAAACATGCTAGGTTTTGATAAAAGACGCATCATCGCCAAGACAAAGGCAAGGTTAACGTTGTGTTAGGTAACGTTAGGACAGGTTAAGTTAGATTTCCTTACGTTTGGTTGGGTCAGTTTTTTTGTGTTTTTTTACCCCACAATTTCCCTGGACTTCAAACCCCTTCCCACTTTGCGCAGTCAAAATTGTTGGTAGTGAGTGTGGGTTATATCTCCATAACTATTAATTTCAGCCAGAATTGAAGGTTAAAGGTCATATTATTTTAAATCACCATCAATTACATAAAAGAAACCTATGTTTGTTAGTGATTCCCGACCATATACTCTACTAAATATTTACCTAGAGTTCCCTTCCAGGAGTGGCTTCCATGGTTCAATTTCCAGAGTATTTGTCCACAACCCTTCCAGTAAAGTCATCAAGGGAGTGTTTATTGTGATTCTCTTCCAGAAATGTTTCACTAACTCCGTTTACTTTAACACGATTTATCAATGCAAAACTTATTCCATTGTTTTTTTTTTTACTTTTCACTTTATATATTCAGTGGATCAGTAACAACACTCAGTCATTACTGTGTTGTTGTGTCCGCCTTAACACTCTCTGTTACCTCACGACGAGCCCACCAAGCTGTAATGCCAATATACATATATATGAACATATTATAATTACCAGTGCTCATCCGTATATGCATATATTAGAAGTCCCGGCCCTGTTGCCTTGTATATTGAGGGATGGTGTAATAATAATAATAATAATAATAATAATAATAATAATAATAATAATAATAATAATAACTTAAAAATAACAGAAAAAGTACGAGAAGAAATATGTTATTTTACAGAAACAATAAGAACAGATAATCGCTCCTAAAACAAATAATAATCAAAACAAGAACTCTAGTTTCATCCTATCAAGGTTACGTTCATAAGAGTATAAAAATAAAAATGTAAACTGACAGTATACATTTGTTCTCTGTTGCTCGGGGGTGTATTTTAGGTTCGGGATCTTCACTGGGTTACTGAAGGCGTGTGTTTATAAGGCAATCTTCTCACAGCGGGAGGTCTTCTACGCCAAAATTCCCTCCGCAATTTCTCCTTCGTCACGGTTTTCGTCCAAGAATTCTTTTCCAGCGAGTCTTTATCCAGAAGTTACCTTTTTGAAGACGTCTGTCTCCAGGGGTTCTCTTCCAGAATCTTTTATCAAAGTCTTTCCACGGCAAATCCATTTCCACGATGTTTCTTTCTCTGAGATCTTTTTACTGTCTGAATATGTTGCCCATGATGCCCAAGGGTGGGTTATGGTTGCCCATGATGCCCAAGGGTGGGTTAATGTTGCCCATGATGCCCAAGGGTGGGTTATTGTTAACCATGATGCCCAAGGGTGGGTTATTGTTGTCCATGATGCCCAAGGGTGGGTTATTATTGTATTTGATGCCAAAGGGTGGGTTATTGTTGTCCTTGATGCCCAAGGGTGGGTTATTGAACCTGTTATGAAACTCGAGGCTCCTATACAGTGTTGTGATGAGTGTACAGTGTAGTAGGTTTAAATGAAGTGTTTGGCCCCAAGCTGAACCTGTTATGAAACTCGAGGCTCCTATATAGTGTAGTCCTGAGTGTACAGTGTAGTAGGTTTAAATGAAGTGTTTGGCCCCTACCTGAACCTGTTATGAAACTCGAGGCTCCTATACAGTGTAGTGGTGAGTGTACAGTGTAGTAGGTTTAAATGAAGTGTTTGGCCCCTAGCTGAACCTGTTATGAAACTCGAGGCTCCTATACAGTGTAGTGGTGAATGTACAGTGTAGTAGGTTTAAATGAAGTGTTTGGCCCCTAGCTGAACCTGTTATGAAACTCGAGGCTCCTATACAGTGTAGTGGTGAGTGTACAGTGTAGTAGGTTTAAATGAAGTGTTTGGCCCCTAGCTGAACCTGTTATGAAACTCGAGGCTCCTATACAGTGTAGTGGTGAGTGTACAGTGTAGTAGGTTTAAATGAAGTGTTTGGCCCCTAGCTGAACCTGTATGAAACTCGAGGCTCCTATACAGTGTAGTGGTGAGTGTACAGTGTAGTAGGTTTAAATGAAGTGTTTGGCCCCTAGCTGAACCTGTTATGAAACTCGAGGCTCCTATACAGTGTAGTGGTGAGTGTACAGTGTAGTAGGTTTAAATGAAGTGTTTGGCCCCTAGCTGAACCTGTTATGAAACTCGAGGCTCCTATACAGTGTAGTGGTGAGTGTACAGTGTAGTAGGTTTAAATGAAGTGTTTGGTCCCTAGCTGAACCTGTTATGAAACTCGAGGCTCCTATACAGTGTAGTGGTGAGTGTACCGTTTAGTAGGTTTAAATGAAGTGTTTGTCCCCTAGCTGAACCTGTTATGAAACTAGAGGCTCCTATACAGTGTAGTGATGAGTGTACAGTGTAGTAGGTTTAAATGAAGTGTTTGGCCCCTAGCTGAACCTGTTATGAAACTCGAGGCTCCTATACAGTGTAGTGGTGAATGTACAGTGTAGTAGGTTTAAATGAAGTGTTTGGCCCCTAGCTGAACCTGTTATGAAACTCGAGGCTCCTATACAGTGTAGTGGTGAGTGTACAGTGTAGTAGGTTTAAATGAAGTGTTTGGCCTCTAGCTGAACCTGTTATGAAACTGGAGGCTTCTATAGAGTGTAGTGGTGAGTGTACAGTGTAGTAGGTTTAAATGAAGTGTTTGGCCCCTAGCTGAACCTGTTATGAAACTCGAGGCTCCTATACAGTGAAGTGATGAGTGTACAGTGTAGTAGGTTTAAATGAAGTGTTTGGCCCCTAGCTGAACCTGTTATGAAACTCGAGGCTCCTATACAGTGTAGTGATGAGTGTACAGTGTAGTAGGTTTAAATGAAGTGTTTGGCCCCTAGCTGAACCTGTTATTAAACTCGAGGCTCCAATACAGTGTAGTGGTGAGTGTACAGTGTAGTAGGTTTAAATGAAGTGTTTGGCCCCTAGCTGAACCTGTTATGAAACTTAAGGCTCCTACACAGTGTAGTGGTGAGTGTACAGTGTAGTAGGTTTAAATGAAGTGTTTGGCCCCTAGCTGAACCTGTCATGAAACTCGAGGCTCCTATACAGTGTAGTGATGAGTGTACAGTGTAGTAGGTTTAAATGAAGTGTTTGGCCCCTAGCTGAACCTGTTATGAAACTCAAGGCTCCTATACAGCGTAGTGATGAGTGTACAGTGTAGTCGGTTTAAATGAAGTGTTTGGCCCCTAGCTGAACCTGTTATTAAACTCGAGGCTCCAATAGAGTGTAGCGGTGAGTGTACAGTGTAGTAGGTTTAAATGAAGTGTTTGGCCCCTAGCAGAACCTGTTATGAAACTCGAGGCTCCTATACAGTGTAGTGGTGAGTGGACAGTGTAGTAGGTTTAAATGAAGTGTTTGGCCCCTAGCTGAACCTGTTATGAAACTCGAGGCTCCTATTCAGGGTACGTGTGAGTGTACAGTGTAGTAGGTTTAAATGAAGTGTTTGGCCCCTAGCTGAACCTGTTATGAAACTCGAGGCTCCTATACAGTGTAGTGGTGAGTGTACAGTGTAGTAGGTTTAAATGAAGTGTTTAGCCCCTAGCTGAACCTGTTATGAAACTCGAGGCTCCTATACAGTGTAGTGGTGAGTGTACAGTGTAGTAGGTTTAAATGAAGTGTTTGGCCTCTAGCTGAACCTGTTATGAAACTGGAGGCTCATATACAGTGTAGTGGTGAGTGTACAGTGTAGTAGGTTTAAATGAAGTGTTTGGCCCCTAGCTGAACCTGTTATGAAACTCGAGGCTCCTATGCAGTGTTGTGATGAGTGTACAGTGTAGTAGGTTTAAATGAAGTGTTTGGCCCCTAGCTGAACCTGTTATTAAACTCGAGGCTCCAATAGAGTGTAGCGGTGAGTGTACAGTGTAGTAGGTTTAAATGAAGTGTTTGGCCCCTAGCTGAACCTGCTATGAAACTCGAGGCTCCTATACAGTGTAGTGGTGAGTGTACAGTGTAGTAGGTTTAAATGAAGTGTTTGGCCCCTAGCTGAACCTGTTATGAAACTCGAGGCTCCTATACAGGGTACGTGTGAGTGTACAGTGTAGTAGGTTTAAATGAAGTGTTTGGCCCCTAGCTGAACCTGTTATGAAACTTGAGGCTCCTATACAGTGTAGTGGTGAGTGTACAGTGTAGTAGGTTTAAATGAAGTGTTTAGCCCCTAGCTGAACCTGTTATGAAACTCGAGGCTCTTATACAGTGTAGTGGTGAGTGTACAGTGTAGTAGGTTTAAATGAAGTGTTTGGCCTCTAGCTGAACCTGTTATGAAACTGGAGGCTCATATACAGTGTAGTGGTGAGTGTACAGTGAAGTAGGTTTAAATGAAGTGTTTGGCCCCTAGCTGAACCTGTTATGAAACTCGAGGCTCCTATACAGTGTTGTGATGAGTGTACAGTGTAGTTGGTTTAAATGAAGTGTTTGGCCCCAAGCTGAACCTGTTATGAAACTCGAGGCTCCTATATAGTGTAGTCCTGAGTGTACAGTGTAGTAGGTTTAAATGAAGTGTTTGGCCCCTAGCTGAACCTGTTATGAAACTCGAGGCTCCTATACAGTGTAGTGGTGAGTGTACAGTGTAGTAGGTTTAAATGAAGTGTTTGGCCCCTAGCTGAACCTGTTATGAAACTCGAGGCTCCTATACAGTGTAGTGGTGAGTGTACAGTGTAGTAGGTTTAAATGAAGTGTTTGGCCCCTAGCTGAACCTGTTATGAAACTCGAGGCTCCTATACAGTGTAGTGGTGAGTGTACAGTGTAGTAGGTTTAAATGAAGTGTTTGGCCCCTAGCTGAACCTGTTATGAAACTCGAGGCTCCTATACAGTGTAGTGGTGAATGTACAGTGTAGTAGGTTTAAATGAAGTGTTTGGCCCCTAGCTGAACCTGTTATGAAACTCGAGGCTCCTATACAGTGTAGTGGTGAGTGTACAGTGTAGTAGGTTTAAATGAAGTGTTTGGCCCCTAGCTGAACCTGTTATGAAACTCGAGGCTCCTATACAGTGTAGTGGTGAGTGTACAGTGTAGTAGGTATAAATGAAGTGTTTGGCCCCTAGCTGAACCTGTTATGAAACTCGAGGCTCCTATACAGTGTAGTGGTGAGTGTACAGTGTAGTAGGTTTAAATGAAGTGTTTGGCCCCTAGCTGAACCTGTTATGAAACTCGAGGCTCCTATACAGTGTAGTGGTGAGTGTACCGTTTAGTAGGTTTAAATAAAGTGTTTGTCCCCTAGCTGAACCTGTTATGAAACTAGAGGCTCCTATACAGTGTAGTGATGAGTGTACAGTGTAGTAGGTTTAAATGAAGTGTTTGGCCCCTAGCTGAACCTGTCATGAAACTCGAGGCTCCTATACAGTGTAGTGGTGAATGTACAGTGTAGTACGTTTAAATGAAGTGTTTGGCCCCTAGCTGAACCTGTTATGAAACTCGAGGCTCCTATACAGTGTAGTGGTGAGTGTACAGTGTAGTAGGTTTAAATGAAGTGTTTGGCCCCTAGCTGAACCTGTTATGAAACTTGAGGCTCCTATACAGTGTAGTGGTGAGTGCACAGTGTAGTAGGTTTAAATGAAGTGTTTGGCCCCTAGCTGAACCTGTTATGAAACTCGAGGCTCCTATACAGTGTAGTGGTGAGTGTACCGTTTAGTAGGTTTAAATGAAGTGTTTGTCCCCTAGCTGAACCTGTTATGAAACTAGAGGCTCCTATACAGTGTAGTGATGAGTGTACAGTGTAGTAGGTTTAATTGAAGTGTTTGGCCCCTAGCTGAACCTGTTATGAAACTCGTGGCTCCTATACAGTGTAGTGGTGAGTGTACAGTGTAGTAGGTTTAAATGAAGTGTTTGGCCCCTAGCTGAACCTGTTATGAAACTCGAGGCTCCTATACAGTGTAGTGGTGAGTGTACAGTGTAGTAGGTTTAAATGAAGTGTTTGGCCCCTAGCTGAACCTGTTATGAAACTCGAGGCTCCTATACAGTGTAGTGGTGAGTGTACAGTGTAGTAGGTATAAATGAAGTGTTTGGCCCCTCGCTGAACCTGATATGAAACTCGAGGCTCCTATACAGTGTAGTGGTGAGTGTACAGTGTAGTAGGTTTAAATGAAGTGTTTGGCCCCTAGCTGAACCTGTTATGAAACTTGAGTCTCCTATACAGTGTAGTGGTGAGTGGACAGTGTAGTAGGTTTAAATGAAGTGTTTGGTCCCTAGCTGAACCTGTTATGAAACTCGAGGCTCCTATACAGTGTAGTGGTGAGTGTACAGTGTAGTAGGTTTAAATGAAGTGTTTGGCCGCTAGCTGAACCTGTTATGAAACTCGAGGCTCCTATACAGTGTAGTGGTGAGTGTACAGTGTAGAAGGTTTAAATGAAGTGTTTGGCCTCTAACTGAACCTGTTATGAAACTCGAGGCTCCTATACAGTGTAGTGGTGAGTGTACAGTGTAGTAGGTTTAAATGAAGTGTTTGGCCCCTAGCTGAACCTGTTATGAAACTTAAGGCTCCTACACAGTGTAGTGGTGAGTGTACAGTGTAGTAGGTTTAAATGAAGTGTTTGGCCCCTAGCTGAACCTGTCATGAAACTCGAGGCTCCTATACAGTGTAGTGATGAGTGTACAGTGTAGTAGGTTTAAATGAAGTGTTTGGCCCCTAGCTGAACCTGTTATGAAACTCAAGGCTCCTATAAAGCGTAGTGATGAGTGTACAGTGTAGTAGGTTTAAATGAAGTGTTTGGCCCCTAGCTGAACCTGTTATTAAACTCGAGGCTCCAATAGAGTGTAGCTGGTGAGTGTACAGTGTAGTAGGTTTAAATGAAGTGTTTGGCCCCTAGCTGAACCTGTTATGAAACTCGAGGCTCCTATACAGTGTAGTGGTGAGTGTACAGTGTAGTAGGTTTAAATGAAGTGTTTGGCCCCTAGCTGAACCTGTTATGAAACTCGAGGCTCCTATACAGTGAACTGATGAGTGTACAGTGTAGTAGGTTTAAATGAAGTGTTTGGCCCCTAGCTGAACCTGTTATGAAACTCGAGGCTCCTATACAGTGTAGTGATGAGTGTACAGTGTAGTAGGTTTAAATGAAGTGTTTGGCCCCTAGCTGAACCTGTTATTAAACTCGAGGCTCCAATACAGTGTAGTGGTGAGTGTACAGTGTAGTAGGTTTAAATGAAGTGTTTGGCCCCTAGCTGAACCTGTTATGAAACTTAAGGCTCGTACACAGTGTAGTGGTGAGTGTACAGTGTAGTAGGTTTAAATGAAGTGTTTGGCCCCTAGCTGAACCTGTCATGAAACTCGAGGCTCCTATACAGTGTAGTGATGAGTGTACAGTGTAGTAGGTTTAAATGAAGTGTTTGGCCCCTAGCTGAACCTGTTATGAAACTCAAGGCTCCTATACAGCGTAGTGATGAGTGTACAGTGTAGTAGGTTTAAATGAAGTGTTTGGCCCCTAGCTGAACCTGTTATTAAACTCGAGGCTCCAATAGAGTGTAGCGGTGAGTGTACAGTGTAGTAGGTTTAAATGAAGTGTTTGGCCCCTAGCAGAACCTGTTATGAAACTCGAGGCTCCTATACAGTGTAGTGGTGAGTGTACAGTGTAGTAGGTTTAAATGAAGTGTTTGGCCCCTAGCTGAACCTGTTATGAAACTCGAGGCTCCTATACAGGGTACGTGTGAGTGTACAGTGTAGTAGGTTTAAATGAAGTGTTTGGCCCCTAGCTGAACCTGTTATGAAACTCGAGGCTCCTATACAGTGTAGTGGTGAGTGTACAGTGTAGTAGGTTTAAATGAAGTGTTTGGCCCCTAGCTGAACCTGTTATGAAACTCGAGGCTCCTATACAGTGTAGTGGTGAGTGTACAGTGTAGTAGGTTTAAATGAAGTGTTTGGCCTCTAGCTGAACCTGTTATGAAACTGGAGGCTCATATACAGTGTAGTGGTGAGTGTACAGTGTAGTAGGTTTAAATGAAGTGTTTGGCCCCTAGCTGAACCTGTTATGAAACTCGAGGCTCCTATACAGTGTTGTGATGAGTGTACAGTGTAGTAGGTTTAAATGAAGTGTTTGGCCCCTAGCTGAACCTGTTATTAAACTCGAGGCTCCAATAGAGTGTAGTGGTGAGTGTACAGTGTAGTAGGTTTAAATGAAGTGTTTGGCCCCTAGCTGAACCTGCTATGAAACTCGAGGCTCCTATACAGTGTAGTGGTGAGTGTACAGTGTAGTAGGTTTAAATGAAGTGTTTGGCCCCTAGCTGAACCTGTTATGAAACTCGAGGCTCCTATACAGTGTAGTGGTGAGTGTACAGTGTAGTAGGTTTAAATGAAGTGTTTGGCCCCTACCTGAACCTGTTATGAAACTCGAGGCTCCTATACAGTGTAGTGGTGAGTGTACAGTGTAGTAGGTTTAAATGAAGTGTTTGGCCCCTAGCTGAACCTGTTATGAAACTCGAGGCTCCTATACAGTGAAGTGATGAGTGTACAGTGTAGTAGGTTTAAATGAAGTGTTTGGCCCCTAGCTGAACCTGTTATGAAACTCGAGGCTCCTATACAGTGTAGTGATGAGTGTACAGTGTAGTAGGTTTAAATGAAGTGTTTGGCCCCTAGCTGAACCTGTTATGAAACTCGAGGCTCCAATACAGTGTAGTGGTGAGTGTACAGTGTAGTAGGTTTAAATGAAGTGTTTGGCCCCTAGCTGAACCTGTTATGAAACTTAAGGCTCGTACACAGTGTAGTGGTGAGTGTACAGTGTAGTAGGTTTAAATGAAGTGTTTGGCCCCTAGCTGAACCTGTCATGAAACTCGAGGCTCCTATACAGTGTAGTGGTGAGTGTACAGTGTAGTAGGTTTAAATGAAGTGTTTGGCCCCTAGCTGAACCTGTTATGAAACTCAAGGCTCCTATACAGCGTAGTGATGAGTGTACAGTGTAGTAGGTTTAAATGAAGTGTTTGGCCCCTAGCTGAACCTGTTATTAAACTCGAGGCTCCAATAGAGTGTAGCGGTGAGTGTACAGTGTAGTAGGTTTAAATGAAGTGTTTGGCCCCTAGCTGAACCTGTTATGAAACTCGAGGCTCCTATACAGTGTAGTGGTGAGTGGACAGTGTAGTAGGTTTAAATGAAGTGTTTGGCCCCTAGCTGAACCTGTTATGAAACTCGAGGCTCCTATACAGGGTACGTGGTGAGTGTACAGTGTAGTAGGTTTAAATGAAGTGTTTGGCCCCTAGCTGAACCTGTTATGAAACTCGAGGCTCCTATACAGTGTAGTGGTGAGTGTACAGTGTAGTAGGTTTAAATGAAGTGTTTAGCCCCTAGCTGAACCTGTTATGAAACTCGAGGCTCCTATACAGTGTAGTGGTGAGTGTACAGTGTAGTAGGTTTAAATGAAGTGTTTGGCCTCTAGCTGAACCTGTTATGAAACTGGAGGCTCCTATACAGTGTAGTGGTGAGTGTACAGTGTAGTAGGTTTAAATGAAGTGTTTGGCCCCTAGCTGAACCTGTTATGAAACTCGAGGCTCCTATGCAGTGTAGTGGTGAGTGTACAGTGTAGTAGGTTTAAATGAAGTGTTTGGCCCCTAGCTGAACCTGTTATTAAACTCGAGGCTCCAATAGAGTGTAGTGGTGAGTGTACAGTGTAGTAGGTTTAAATGAAGTGTTTGGCCCCTAGCTGAACCTGCTATGAAACTCGAGGCTCCTATACAGTGTAGTGGTGAGTGTACAGTGTAGTAGGTTTAAATGAAGTGTTTGGCCCCTAGCTGAACCTGTTATGAAACTCGAGGCTCCTATACAGTGTAGTGGTGAGTGTACAGTGTAGTAGGTTTAAATGAAGTGTTTGGCCCCTAGCTGAACCTGTTATGAAACTCGAGGCTCCTATACAGTGTAGTGGTGAGTGTACAGTGTAGTAGGTTTAAATGAAGTGTTTGGCCCCTAGCTGAACCTGTTATGAAACTCGAGGCTCCTATACAGTGTAGTGGTGAATGTACAGTGTAGTAGGTTTAAATGAAGTGTTTGGCCCCTAGCTGAACCTGTTATGAAACTCGAGGCTCCTATACAGTGTAGTGGTGAGTGTACAGTGTAGTAGGTTTAAATGAAGTGTTTGGCCCCTAGCTGAACCTGTTATGAAACTCGAGGCTCCTATACAGTGTAGTGGTGAATGTACAGTGTAGTAGGTTTAAATGAAGTGTTTGGCCCCTAGCTGAACCTGCTATGAAACTCGAGGCTCCTATACAGTGTAGTGGTGAGTGTACAGTGTAGTAGGTTTAAATGAAGTGTTTGGCCCCTAGCTGAACCTGTTATGAAACTCGAGGCTCCTATACAGTGTAGTGGTGAGTGTACAGTGTAGTAGGTATAAATGAAGTGTTTGGCCCCTAGCTGAACCTGTTATGAAACTCGAGGCTCCTATACAGTGTAGTGGTGAGTGTACAGTGTAGTAGGTTTAAATGAAGTGTTTGGCCCCTAGCTGAACCTGTTATGAAACTCGAGGCTCCTATACAGTGTAGTGGTGAGTGTACCGTTTAGTAGGTTTAAATGAAGTGTTTGTCCCCTAGCTGAACCTGTTATGAAACTAGAGGCTCCTATACAGTGTAGTGATGAGTGTACAGTGTAGTAGGTTTAAATGAAGTGTTTGGCCCCTAGCTGAACCTGTCATGAAACTCGAGGCTCCTATACAGTGTAGTGGTGAATGTACAGTGTAGTACGTTTAAATGAAGTGTTTGGCCCCTAGCTGAACCTGTTATGAAACTCGAGGCTCCTATACAGTGTAGTGGTGAGTGTACAGTGTAGTAGGTTTAAATGAAGTGTTTGGCCCCTAGCTGAACCTGTTATGAAACTTGAGGCTCCTATACAGTGTAGTGGTGAGTGCACAGTGTAGTAGGTTTAAATGAAGTGTTTGGCCCCTAGCTGAACCTGTTATGAAACTCGAGGCTCCTATACAGTGTAGTGGTGAGTGTACCGTTTAGTAGGTTTAAATGAAGTGTTTGTCCCCTAGCTGAACCTGTTATGAAACTAGAGGCTCCTATACAGTGTAGTGATGAGTGTACAGTGTAGTAGGTTTAATTGAAGTGTTTGGCCCCTAGCTGAACCTGTTATGAAACTCGGGGCTCTTATACAGTGTAGTGGTGAGGGTACAGTGTAGTAGGTTTAAATGAAGTGTTTGGCCCCTAGCTGAACCTGTTATGAAACTCGAGGCTCCTATACAGTGTAGTGGTGAGTGTACAGTGTAGTAGGTTTAAATGAAGTGTTTGGCCCCTAGCTGAACCTGTTATGAAACTCGAGGCTCCTATACAGTGTAGTGGTGAGTGTACAGTGTAGTAGGTATAAATGAAGTGTTTGGCCCCTCGCTGAACCTGATATGAAACTCGAGGCTCCTATACAGTGTAGTGGTGAGTGTACAGTGTAGTAGGTTTAAATGAAGTGTTTGGCCCCTAGCTGAACCTGTTATGAAACTTGAGTCTCCTATACAGTGTAGTGGTGAGTGTACAGTGTAGTAGGTTTAAATGAAGTGTTTGGTCCCTAGCTGAACCTGTTATGAAACTCGAGGCTCCTATACAGTGTAGTGGTGAGTGTGCAGTGTAGTAGGTTTAAATGAAGTGTTTGGCCGCTAGCTGAACCTGTTATGAAACTCGAGGCTCCTATACAGTGTAGTGGTGAGTGTACAGTGTAGAAGGTATAAATGAAGTGTTTGGCCTCTAACTGAACCTGTTATGAAACTCGAGGCTCCTATACAGTGTAGTGGTGAGTGTACAGTGTAGTAGGTTTAAATGAAGTGTTTGGCCCCAAGCAGAACCTGTTATGAAACTTAAGGCTCCTACACAGTGTAGTGGTGAGTGTACAATGTAGTAGGTTTAAATGAAGTGTTTGGCCCCTAGCTGAACCTGTTATGAAACTCGAGGCTCCTATACAGTGAACTGATGAGTGTACAGTGTAGTAGGTTTAAATGAAGTGTTTGGCCCCTAGCTGAACCTGTTATGAAACTCGAGGCTCCTATACACTGTAGTGATGAGTGTACAGTGTAGTAGGTTTAAATGAAGTGTTTGGCCCCTAGCTGAACCTGTTATTAAACTCGAGGCTCCAATACAGTGTAGTGGTGAGTGTACAGTGTAGTAGGTTTAAATGAAGTGTTTGGCCCCTAGCTGAACCTGTTATGAAACTTAAGGCTCCTACACAGTGTAGTGGTGAGTGTACAGTGTAGTAGGTTTAAATGAAGTGTTTGGCCCCTAGCTGAACCTGTCATGAAACTCGAGGCTCCTATACAGTGTAGTGATGAGTGTACAGTGTAGTAGGTTTAAATGAAGTGTTTGGCCCCTAGCTGAACCTGTTATGAAACTCAAGGCTCCTATACAGCGTAGTGATGAGTGTACAGTGTAGTAGGTTTAAATGAAGTGTTTGGCCCCTAGCTGAACCTGTTATTAAACTCGAGGCTCCAATAGAGTGTAGCTGTGAGTGTACAGTGTAGTAGGTTTAAATGAAGTGTTTGGCCCCTAGCTGAACCTGTTATGAAACTCGAGGCTCCTATACAGTGTAGTGGTGAGTGTACAGTGTAGTAGGTTTAAATGAAGTGTTTGGCCCCTAGCTGAACCTGTTATGAAACTCGAGGCTCCTATACAGAGTACGGTTGAGTGTACAGTGTAGTAGGTTTAAATGAAGTGTTTGGCCCCTAGCTGAACCTGTTATGAAACTCGAGGCTCCTATACAGTGTAGTGGTGAGTGTACCGTTTAGTAGGTTTAAATGAAGTGTTTGGCCCCTAGCTGAACCTGTTATGAAACTCGAGGCTCCTATACAGGGTACGTGTGAGTGTACAGTGTAGTAGGTTTAAATGAAGTGTTTGGCCTCTAGCTGAACCTGTTATGAAACTGGAGGCTTCTATAGAGTGTAGTGGTGAGTGTACAGTGTAGTAGGTTTAAATGAAGTGTTTGGCCCCTAGCTGAACCTGTTTTGAAACTCGAGGCTCCTATACAGTGAACTGATGAGTGTACAGTGTAGTAGGTTTAAATGAAGTGTTTGGCCCCTAGCTGAACCTGTTATTAAACTCGAGGCTCCAATACAGTGTAGTGGTGAGTGTACAGTGTAGTAGGTTTAAATGAAGTGTTTGGCCCCTAGCTGAACCTGTTATGAAACTTAAGGCTCCTACACAGTGTAGTGGTGAGTGTACAGTGTAGTAGGTTTAAATGAAGTGTTTGGCCCCTAGCTGAACCTGTCATGAAACTCGAGGCTCCTATACAGTGTAGTGATGAGTGTACAGTGTAGTAAGTTTAAATGAAGTGTTTGGCCCCTAGCTGAACCTGTTATGAAACTCAAGGCTCCTATACAGCGTAGTGATGAGTGTACAGTGTAGTAGGTTTAAATGAAGTGTTTGGCCCCTAGCTGAACCTGTTATTAAACTCGAGGCTCCAATAGAGTGTAGCTGTGAGTGTACAGTGTAGTAGGTTTAAATGAAGTGTTTGGCCCCTAGCTGAACCTGTTATGAAACTCGAGGCTCCTATACAGTGTAGTGGTGAGTGTACAGTGTAGTAGGTTTAAATGAAGTGTTTGGCCCCTAGCTGAACCTGTTATGAAACTCGAGGCTCCTATACAGAGTACGGTTGAGTGTACAGTGTAGTAGGTTTAAATGAAGTGTTTGGCCCCTAGCTGAACCTGTTATGAAACTCGAGGCTCCTATACAGTGTAGTGGTGAGTGTACAGTGTAGTAGGTTTAAATGAAGTGTTTAGCCTCTAGCTGAACCTGTTATGAAACTCGAGGCTCCTATACAGTGTAGTGGTGAGTGTACAGTGTAGTAGGTTTAAATGAAGTGTTTGGCCTCTAGCTGAACCTGTTATGAAACTGGAGGCTCATATACAGTGTAGTGGTGAGTGTACAGTGTAGTAGGTTTAAATGAAGTGTTTGGCCCCTAGCTGAACCTGTTATGAAACTCGAGGCTCCTATACAGTGTAGTGATGAGTGTACAGTGTAGTAGGTTTAAATGAAGTGTTTGGCCCCTAGCTGAACCTGTTATGAAACTAGAGGCTCCTATACAGTGTAGTGATGAGTGTACAGTGTTGTAGGTTTAAATGAAGTGTTTGGCCCCTAGCTGAACCTGTCATGAAACTCGAGGATCCTATACAGTGTAGTGGTGAGTGTACAGTGTAGTAGGTTTAAATGAAGTGTTTGGCACCTAGCTGAACCTGTTATGAAACTTGAGGCTCCTATACAGTGTAGTGGTGAGTGTACAGTGTAGTAGGTTTAAATGAAGTGTTTGACTCCTAGCTGAACCTGTTATGAAACCTGAGGCTCCTATACAGTGTAGTGGTGAGTGTACAGTGTAGTACGTTTAAATGAAGTGTTTGGCCCCTAGCTGAACCTGTTATGAAACTCGGGGCTCTTATACAGTGTAGTGGTGAGGGTACAGTGTAGTAGGTTTAAATGAAGTGTTTGGCCCCTAGCTGAACCTGTTATGAAACTCGAGGCTCCTATACAGTGTAGTGGTGAGTGTACAGTGTAGTAGGTTTAAATGAAGTGTTTGGCCCCTAGCTGAACCTGTTATGAAACTCGAGGCTCCTATACAGTGTAGTGGTGAGTGTACAGTGTAGTAGGTATAAATGAAGTGTTTGGCCCCTCGCTGAACCTGTTATGAAACTCGAGGCTCCTATACAGTGTAGTGGTGAGTGTACAGTGTAGTAGGTTTAAATGAAGTGTTTGGCCCCTAGCTGAACCTGTTATGAAACTTGAGTCTCCTATACAGTGTAGTGGTGAGTGTACAGTGTAGTAGGTTTAAATGAAGTGTTTGGTCCCTAGCTGAACCTGTTATGAAACTCGAGGCTCCTATACAGTGTAGTGGTGAGTGTACAGTGTAGTAGGTTTAAATGAAGTGTTTGGCCGCTAGCTGAACCTGTTATGAAACTCGAGGCTCCTATACAGTGTAGTGGTGAGTGTACAGTGTAGTAGGTTTAAATGAAGTGTTTGGCCTCTAACTGAACCTGTTATGAAACTCGAGGCTCCTATACAGTGTAGTGGTGAGTGTACAGTGTAGTAGGTTTAAATGAAGTGTTTGGCCCCAAGCAGAACCTGTTATGAAACTTAAGGCTCCTACACAGTGTAGTGGTGAGTGTACAATGTAGTAGGTTTAAATGAAGTGTTTGGCCCCTAGGTGAACCTGTTATGAAACTGGAGACTCCTATACAGTGTAGTGGTGAGTGTACAGTGTAGTAGGTTTAAATGAAGTGTTTGGCCTCTAGCTGAACCTGTTATGAAACTGGAGGCTTCTATAGAGTGTAGTGGTGAGTGTACAGTGTAGTAGGTTTAAATGAAGTGTTTGGCCCCTAGCTGAACCTGTTATGAAACTCGAGGCTCCTATACAGTGAACTGATGAGTGTACAGTGTAGTAGGTTTAAATGAAGTGTTTGGCCCCTAGCTGAACCTGTTATGAAACTCGAGGCTCCTATACACTGTAGTGATGAGTGTACAGTGTAGTAGGTTTAAATGAAGTGTTTGGCCCTAGCTGAACCTGTTATTAAACTCGAGGCTCCAATACAGTGTAGTGGTGAGTGTACAGTGTAGTAGGTTTAAATGAAGTGTTTGGCCCCTAGCTGAACCTGTTATGAAACTTAAGGCTCCTACACAGTGTAGTGGTGAGTGTACAGTGTAGTAGGATTAAATGAAGTGTTTGGCCCCTAGCTGAACCTGTCATGAAACTCGAGGCTCCTATACAGTGTAGTGATGAGTGTACAGTGTAGTAGGTTTAAATGAAGTGTTTGGCCCCTAGCTGAACCTGTTATGAAACTCAAGGCTCCTATACAGCGTAGTGATGAGTGTACAGTGTAGTAGGTTTAAATGAAGTGTTTGGCCCCTAGCTGAACCTGTTATTAAACTCGAGGCTCCAATAGAGTGTAGTTGTGAGTGTACGGTGTAGTCGGTTTAAATGAAGTGTTTGGCCCCTAGCTGAACCTGTTATGAAACTCGAGGCTCCTATACAGTGTAGTGGTGAGTGTACAGTGTAGTAGGTTTAAATGAAGTGTTTGGCCCCTAGCTGAACCTGTTATGAAACTCGAGGCTCCTATACAGAGTACGGTTGAGTGTACAGTGTAGTAGGTTTAAATGAAGTGTTTGGCCCCTAGCTGAACCTGTTATGAAACTCGAGGCTCCTATACAGTGTAGTGGTGAGTGTACAGTGTAGTAGGTTTAAATGAAGTGTTTAGCCCCTAGCTGAACCTGTTATGAAACTCGAGGCTCCTATACAGTGTAGTGGTGAGTGTACAGTGTAGTAGGTTTAAATGAAGTGTTTGGCCCCTAGCTGAAGCTGTTATTAAACTCGAGGCTCCTATACAGTGTAGTGGTGAGTGTACAGTGTAGTAGGTTTAAATGAAGTGTTTGGCACCTAGCTGAACCTGTTATGAAACTCGAGGCTCCTATACAGTGTAGTGGTGAGTGTACAGTGTAGTAGGTTTAAATGAAGTGTTTGGCCCCTAGCTGAACCTGTTATGAAACTCAAGGCTCCTATACAGTGTAGTGGTGAGTGTACAGTGTAGTAGGTATAAATGAAGTATTTGACCCCTAGCTGAACCTGTTATGAAACTCGAGGCTCCTATACAGTGTAGTGGTGAGTGTACAGTGTAGTATGTTTAAATGAAGTGTTTAGCCCCTAGCTGAACCTGTTATGAAACTCGAGGCTCCTATACAGTGTAGTGGTGAGGGTACAGTGTAGTAGGTTTAAATGAAGTGTTTGGCCCCTTGCTGAACCTCTTATGAAAGTCGAGGCTCCTATACAGTGTTGTGATGAGTGTACAGTGTAGTAGGTTTAAATGAAGTGTTTGGCCCCTAGCTGAACCTGTTATTAAACTCGAGGCTCCAAAAGAGTGTAGCGGTGAGTGTACAGTGTAGTAGGTTTAAAGGAAGTGTTTGGCCCCTAGCTGAACCTGTTATGAAACTCGAGGCTCCTATACAGTGTAGTGGTGAGTGTACAGTGTAGTAGGTTAAAATGAAGTGTTTGGCCCCTAGCTGAACCTATTATGAAACTCGAGGCTCCTATACAGGGTACGTGTGAGTGTACAGTGTAGTAGGTTTAAATGAAGTGTTTGGCCCCTAGCTGAACCTGTTATGAAACTTGAGGCTCCTATACAGTGTAGTGGTGAGTGTACAGTGTAGTAGGTTTAAATGAAGTGTTTAGCCCCTAGCTGAACCTGTTATGAAACTCGAGGCTCCTATATAGTGTAGTGATGAGTGTACAGTGTAGTAGGTTTAAATGAAGTGTTTGGCCCCTAGCTGAACCTGTTATGAAACTTGAGGCTTCTATACAGTGTAGTGATGAGTGTACAGTGTAGTAGGTTTAAATGAAGTGTTTGGCCCCTAGCTGAACCTGTTATGAAACTCGAGGCTCCTATACAGTGTAGTGGTGAGTGTACAGTGTAGTAGGTTTAAATGAAGTGTTTGGCCCTAGCTGAACCTGTTATGAAACTCGAGGTTCCTATACAGTGTAGTGATGAGTGTACAGTGTAGTAGGTTTAAATGAAGTGTTTGGCCTCTAGCTGAACCTGTTATGAAACTCGAGGTTCCTATACAGTGTAGTGGTGAGTGTACAGTGTAGTAGGTTTAAATGAAGTGTTTGGCCCCTAGCTGAACCTGTTATGAAACTTAAGGCTCTTACACAGTGTAGTGGTGAGTGTACAGTGTAGTAGGTTTAAATGAAGTGTTTGGCCCCTAGCTGAACCTGTCATGAAACTCGAGGCTCCTATACGGTGTAGTGATGAGTGTACAGTGTAGTAGGTTTAAATGAAGTGTTTGGCCCCTAGCTGAACCTGTTATGAAACTCAAGGCTCCTATACAGCGTAGTGATGAGTGTACAGTGTAGTAGGTTTAAATGAAGTGTTTGGCCCCTAGCTGAACCTGTTATTATACTCGAGGCTCCAATAGAGTGTAGCGGTGAGTGTACAGTGTAGTAGGTTTAAATGAAGTGTTTGGCCCCTAGCTGAACCTGCTATGAAACTCGAGGCTCCTATACAGTGTAGTGGTGAGTGTACAGTGTAGTAGGTTTAAATGAAGTGTTTGGCCCCTAGCTGAACCTGTTATGAAACTCGAGGCTCCTATACAGGGTACGTGTGAGTGTACAGTGTAGTAGGTTTAAATGAAGTGTTTGGCCCCCAGCTGAACCTGTTATGAAACTTGAGGCTCCTATACAGTGTAGTGGTGAGTGTACAGTGTAGTAGGTTTAAATGAAGTGTTTGGCCCCTAGCTGAACCTGTTATGAAACTCGAGGCTCCTATACAGTGTAGTGGTGAGTGTACAGTGTAGTAGGTTTAAATGAAGTGTTTGGCCCCTAGCTGAACCTGTTATGAAGCTCGAGGCTCCTATACAGAGTACGGTTGAGTGTACAGTGTAGTACGTTTAAATGAAGTGTTTGGCCCCTAGCTGAACCTGTTATGAAACTCGAGGCTCCTATACAGTGTAGTGGTGAGTGTACAGTGTAGTAGGTTTAAATGAAGTGTTTAGCCCCTAGCTGAACCTGTTATGAAACTCGAGGCTCCTATACAGTGTAGTGGTGAGTGTACAGTGTAGTAGGTTTAAATGAAGTGTTTGGCCTCTAGCTGAACCTGTTATGAAACTGGAGGCTCATATACAGTGTAGTGGTGAGTGTACAGTGTAGTAGGTTTAAATGAAGTGTTTGGCCCCTAGCTGAACCTGTTATGAAACTCGAGGCTCCTATACAGTGTTGTGATGAGTTTACAGTGTAGTAGGTTTAAATGAAGTGTTTGGCCCCTAGCTGAACCTGTTATGAAACCTGAGGCTCCTATATAGTGTAGTCCTGAGTGTACAGTGTAGTAGGTTTAAATGAAGTGTTTGGCCCCTAGCTGAACCTGTTATGAAACTCGAGGCTCCTACACAGTGTAGTGGTGAGTGTACAGTGTAGTAGGTTTAAATGAAGTGTTTGGCCCCTAGCTGAACCTGTCATGAAACTCGAGGCTCCTATGCAGTGTAGTGATGAGTGTACAGTGTAGTAGATTTAAATGAAGTGTTTGGCCCCTAGCTGAACCTGTTATGAAACTCAAGGCTCCTATACAGCGTAGTGATGAGTGTACAGTGTAGTAGGTTTAAATGAAGTGTTTGGCCCCTAGCTGAACCTGTTATTAAACTCGAGGCTCCAATAGAGTGTAGCGGTGAGTGTACAGTGTAGTAGGTTTAAATGAAGTGTTTGGCCCCTAGCTGAACCTGTTATGAAACTCGAGGCTCCTATACAGTGTAGTGGTGAGTGTACAGTGTAGTAGGTTTAAATGAAGTGTTTGGCCCCTAGCTCAACCTGTTATGAAACTCGAGGCTCCTATACAGAGTACGTGTGAGTGTACAGTGTAGTAGGTTTAAATGAAGTGTTTGGCCCCTAGCTGAACCTGTTATGAAACTCGAGGCTCCTATACAGTGTAGTGGTGAGTGTACAGTGTAGTAGGTTTAAATGAAGTGTTTGGCCCCTAGTTGAACCTGTTATGAAACTCGAGGCTCCTATACATTGTAGTAGTGAATGTACAGTGTAGTAGGTTTAAATGAAGTGTTTGGCCTCTAGCTGAACCTGTTATGAAACTCATGGCTCCTATACAGTGTAGTGGTGAGTGTACAGTGTAGTAGGTTTAAATGAAGTGTTTGGCCCCTAGCTGAACCTCTTATGAAACTCGAGGCTCCTATACAGTGTTGTGATGAGTGTACAGTGTAGTAGGTTTAAATGAAGTGTTTGGCCCCTAGCTGAACCTGTTATGAAACTCGAGGCTCCTATACAGTGTAGTGGTGAGTGTACAGTGTAGTAGGTTAAAATGAAGTGTTTGGCCCCTAGCTGAACCTGTTATGAAACTCGAGGCTCCTATACAGGGTACGTGTGAGTGTACAGTGTAGTAGGTTTAAATGAAGTGTTTGGCCCCTAGCTGAACCTGTTATGAAACTTGAGGCTCCTATACAGTGTAGTGGTGAGTGTACAGTGTAGTAGGTTTAAATGAAGTGTTTAGCCCCTAGCTGAACCTGTTATGAAACTCGAGGCTCCTATATAGTGTAGTGATGAGTGTACAGTGTAGTAGGTTTAAATGAAGTGTTTGGCCCCTAGCTGAACCTGTTATGAAACTGGAGGCTTCTATACAGTGTAGTGGTGAGTGTACAGTGTAGTAGGTTTAAATGAAGTGTTTGGCCCCTAGCTGAACCTGTTATGAAACTCGAGGCTCCTATACAGTGTAGTGGTGAGTGTACAGTGTAGTAGGTTTAAATGAAGTGTTTGGCCCCTAGCTGAACCTGTTATGAAACTCGAGGTTCCTATACAGTGTAGTGATGAGTGTACAGTGTAGTAGGTTTAAATGAAGTGTTTGGCCTCTAGCTGAACCTGTTATGAAACTCGAGGCTCCTATACAGTGTAGTGGTGAGTGTACAGTGTAGTAGGTTTAAATGAAGTGTTTGGCCCCTAGCTGAACCTGTTATGAAACTTAAGGCTCCTACACAGTGTAGTGGTGAGTGTACAGTGTAGTAGGTTTAAATGAAGTGTTTGGCCCCTAGCTGAACCTGTCATGAAACTCGAGGCTCCTATACGGTGTAGTGATGAGTGTACAGTGTAGTAGGTTTAAATGAAGTGTTTGGCCCCTAGCTGAACCTGTTATGAAACTCAAGGCTCCTATACAGCGTAGTGATGAGTGTACAGTGTAGTAGGTTTAAATGAAGTGTTTGGCCCCTAGCTGAACCTGTTATTATACTCGAGGCTCCAATAGAGTGTAGCGGTGAGTGTACAGTGTAGTAGGTTTAAATGAAGTGTTTGGCCCCTAGCTGAACCTGCTATGAAACTCGAGGCTCCTATACAGTGTAGTGGTGAGTGTACAGTGTAGTAGGTTTAAATGAAGTGTTTGGCCCCTAGCTGAACCTGTTATGAAACTCGAGGCTCCTATACAGGGTACGTGTGAGTGTACAGTGTAGTAGGTTTAAATGAAGTGTTTGGCCCCTAGCTGAACCTGTTATGAAACTTGAGGCTCCTATACAGTGTAGTGGTGAGTGTACAGTGTAGTAGGTTTAAATGAAGTGTTTGGCCCCTAGCTGAACCTGTTATGAAACTCGAGGCTCCTATACAGTGTAGTGGTGAGTGTACAGTGTAGTAGGTTTAAATGAAGTGTTTGGCCCCTAGCTGAACCTGTTATGAAGCTCGAGGCTCCTATACAGAGTACGGTTGAGTGTACAGTGTAGTAGGTTTAAATGAAGTGTTTGGCCCCTAGCTGAACCTGTTATGAAACTCGAGGCTCCTATACAGTGTAGTGGTGAGTGTACAGTGTAGTAGGTTTAAATGAAGTGTTTAGCCCCTAGCTGAACCTGTTATGAAACTCGAGGCTCCTATACAGTGTAGTGGTGAGTGTACAGTGTAGTAGGTTTAAATGAAGTGTTTGGCCTCTAGCTGAACCTGTTATGAAACTGGAGGCTCATATACAGTGTAGTGGTGAGTGTACAGTGTAGTAGGTTTAAATGAAGTGTTTGGCCCCTAGCTGAACCTGTTATGAAACTCGAGGCTCCTATACAGTGTTGTGATGAGTGTACAGTGTAGTAGGTTTAAATGAAGTGTTTGGCCCCTAGCTGAACCTGTTATGAAACCTGAGGCTCCTATATAGTGTAGTCGTGAGTGTACAGTGTAGTAGGTTTAAATGAAGTGTTTGGCCCCTAGCTGAACCTGTTATGAAACTCGAGGCTCCTACACAGTGTAGTGGTGAGTGTACAGTGTAGTAGGTTTAAATGAAGTGTTTGGCCCCTAGCTGAACCTGTCATGAAACTCGAGGCTCCTATGCAGTGTAGTGATGAGTGTACAGTGTAGTAGATTTAAATGAAGTGTTTGGCCCCTAGCTGAACCTGTTATGAAACTCAAGGCTCCTATACAGCGTAGTGATGAGTGTACAGTGTAGTAGGTTTAAATGAAGTGTTTGGCCCCTAGCTGAACCTGTTATTAAACTCGAGGCTCCAATAGAGTGTAGCGGTGAGTGTACAGTGTAGTAGGTTTAAATGAAGTGTTTGGCCCCTAGCTGAACCTGTTATGAAACTCGAGGCTCCTATACAGTGTAGTGGTGAGTGTACAGTGTAGTAGGTTTAAATGAAGTGTTTGGCCCCTAGCTCAACCTGTTATGAAACTCGAGGCTCCTATACAGAGTACGTGTGAGTGTACAGTGTAGTAGGTTTAAATGAAGTGTTTGGCCCCTAGCTGAACCTGTTATGAAACTCGAGGCTCCTATACAGTGTAGTGGTGAATGTACAGTGTAGTAGGTTTAAATGAAGTGTTTGGCCCCTAGTTGAACCTGTTATGAAACTCGAGGCTCCTATACATTGTAGTAGTGAATGTACAGTGTAGTAGGTTTAAATGAAGTGTTTGGCCTCTAGCTGAACCTGTTATGAAACTCATGGCTCCTATACAGTGTAGTGGTGAGTGTACAGTGTAGTAGGTTTAAATGAAGTGTTTGGCCCCTTGCTGAACCTCTTATGAAACTCGAGGCTCCTATACAGTGTTGTGATGAGTGTACAGTGTAGTAGGTTTAAATGAAGTGTTTGGCCCCTAGCTGAACCTGTTATTAAACTCGAGGCTCCAAAAGAGTGTAGCGGTGAGTGTACAGTGTAGTAGGTTTAAAGGAAGTGTTTGGCCCCTAGCTGAACCTGTTATGAAACTCGAGGCTCCTATACAGTGTAGTGGTGAGTGTACAGTGTAGTAGGTTAAAATGAAGTGTTTGGCCCCTAGCTGAACCTGTTATGAAACTCGAGGCTCCTATACAGGGTACGTGTGAGTGTACAGTGTAGTAGGTTTAAATGAAGTGTTTGGCCCCTAGCTGAACCTGTTATGAAACTTGAGGCTCCTATACAGTGTAGTGGTGAGTGTACAGTGTAGTAGGTTTAAATGAAGTGTTTAGCCCCTAGCTGAACCTGTTATGAAACTCGAGGCTCCTATATAGTGTAGTGATGAGTGTACAGTGTAGTAGGTTTAAATGAAGTGTTTGGCCCCTAGCTGAACCTGTTATGAAACTGGAGGCTTCTATACAGTGTAGTGGTGAGTGTACAGTGTAGTAGGTTTAAATGAAGTGTTTGGCCCCTAGCTGAACCTGTTATGAAACTCGAGGCTCCTATACAGTGTAGTGGTGAGTGTACAGTGTAGTAGGTTTAAATGAAGTGTTTGGCCCCTAGCTGAACCTGTTATGAAACTCGAGGCTCCTATACAGTGTAGTGATGAGTGTACAGTGTAGTAGGTTTAAATGAAGTGTTTGGCCTCTAGCTGAACCTGTTATGAAACTCGAGGTTCCTATACAGTGTAGTGGTGAGTGTACAGTGTAGTAGGTTTAAATGAAGTGTTTGGCCCCTAGCTGAACCTGTTATGAAACTTAAGGCTCCTACACAGTGTAGTGGTGAGTGTACAGTGTAGTAGGTTTAAATGAAGTGTTTGGCCCCTAGCTGAACCTGTCATGAAACTCGAGGCTCCTATACGGTGTAGTGATGAGTGTACAGTGTAGTAGGTTTAAATGAAGTGTTTGGCCCCTAGCTGAACCTGTTATGAAACTCAAGGCTCCTATACAGCGTAGTGATGAGTGTACAGTGTAGTAGGTTTAAATGAAGTGTTTGGCCCCTAGCTGAACCTGTTATTATACTCGAGGCTCCAATAGAGTGTAGCGGTGAGTGTACAGTGTAGTAGGTTTAAATGAAGTGTTTGGCCCCTAGCTGAACCTGCTATGAAACTCGAGGCTCCTATACAGTGTAGTGGTGAGTGTACAGTGTAGTAGGTTTAAATGAAGTGTTTGGCCCCTAGCTGAACCTGTTATGAAACTCGAGGCTCCTATACAGGGTACGTGTGAGTGTACAGTGTAGTAGGTTTAAATGAAGTGTTTGGCCCCTAGCTGAACCTGTTATGAAACTTGAGGCTCCTATACAGTGTAGTGGTGAGTGTACAGTGTAGTAGGTTTAAATGAAGTGTTTGGCCCCTAGCTGAACCTGTTATGAAACTCGAGGCTCCTATACAGTGTAGTGGTGAGTGTACAGTGTAGTAGGTTTAAATGAAGTGTTTGGCCCCTAGCTGAACCTGTTATGAAACTCGAGGCTCCTATACAGAGTACGGTTGAGTGTACAGTGTAGTAGGTTTAAATGAAGTGTTTGGCCCCTAGCTGAACCTGTTATGAAACTCGAGGCTCCTATACAGTGTAGTGGTGAGTGTACAGTGTAGTAGGTTTAAATGAAGTGTTTAGCCCCTAGCTGAACCTGTTATGAAACTCGAGGCTCCTATACAGTGTAGTGGTGAGTGTACAGTGTAGTAGGTTTAAATGAAGTGTTTGGCCTCCAGCTGAACCTGTTATGAAACTGGAGGCTCATATACAGTGTAGTGGTGAGTGTACAGTGTAGTAGGTTTAAATGAAGTGTTTGGCCCCTAGCTGAACCTGTTATGAAACTCGAGGCTCCTATACAGTGTTGTGATGAGTGTACAGTGTAGTAGGTTTAAATGAAGTGTTTGGCCCCTAGCTGAACCTGTTATGAAACTCGAGGCTCCTATATAGTGTAGTCCTGAGTGTACAGTGTAGTAGGTTTAAATGAAGTGTTTGGCCCCTAGCTGAACCTGTTATGAAACTCGAGGCTCCTACACAGTGTAGTGGTGAGTGTACAGTGTAGTAGGTTTAAATGAAGTGTTTGGCCCCTAGCTGAACCTGTCATGAAACTCGAGGCTCCTATGCAGTGTAGTGATGAGTGTACAGTGTAGTAGATTTAAATGAAGTGTTTGGCCCCTAGCTGAACCTGTTATGAAACTCAAGGCTCCTATACAGCGTAGTGATGAGTGTACAGTGTAGTAGGTTTAAATGAAGTGTTTGGCCCCTAGCTGAACCTGTTATTAAACTCGAGGCTCCAATAGAGTGTAGCGGTGAGTGTACAGTGTAGTAGGTTTAAATGAAGTGTTTGGCCCCTAGCTGAACCTGTTATGAAACTCGAGGCTCCTATACAGTGTAGTGGTGAGTGTACAGTGTAGTAGGTTTAAATGAAGTGTTTGGCCCCTAGCTCAACCTGTTATGAAACTCGAGGCTCCTATACAGAGTACGTGTGAGTGTACAGTGTAGTAGGTTTAAATGAAGTGTTTGGCCCCTAGCTGAACCTGTTATGAAACTCGAGGCTCCTATACAGTGTAGTGGTGAATGTACAGTGTAGTAGGTTTAAATGAAGTGTTTGGCCCCTAGTTGAACCTGTTATGAAACTCGAGGCTCCTATACATTGTAGTGGTGAATGTACAGTGTAGTAGGTTTAAATGAAGTGTTTGGCCTCTAGCTGAACCTGTTATGAAACTCGAGGCTCCTATACAGTGTAGTGGTGAGTGTACAGTGTAGTAGGTTTAAATGAAGTGTTTGGCCCCTTGCTGAACCTCTTATGAAACTCGAGGCTCCTATACAGTGTTGTGATGAGTGTACAGTGTAGTAGGTTTAAATGAAGTGTTTGGCCCCTAGCTGAACCTGTTATTAAACTCGAGGCTCCAAAAGAGTGTAGCGGTGAGTGTACAGTGTAGTAGGTTTAAAGGAAGTGTTTGGCCCCTAGCTGAACCTGTTATGAAACTCGAGGCTCCTATACAGTGTAGTGGTGAGTGTACAGTGTAGTAGGTTAAATGAAGTGTTTGGCCCCTAGCTGAACCTGTTATGAAACTCGAGGCTCCTATACAGGGTACGTGTGAGTGTACAGTGTAGTAGGTTTAAATGAAGTGTTTGGCCCCTAGCTGAACCTGTTATGAAACTTGAGGCTCCTATACAGTGTAGTGGTGAGTGTACAGTGTAGTAGGTTTAAATGAAGTGTTTAGCCCCTAGCTGAACCTGTTATGAAACTCGAGGCTCCTATATAGTGTAGTGATGAGTGTACAGTGTAGTAGGTTTAAATGAAGTGTTTGGCCCCTAGCTGAACCTGTTATGAAACTTGAGGCTTCTATACAGTGTAGTGGTGAGTGTACAGTGTAGTAGGTTTAAATGAAGTGTTTGGCCCCTAGCTGAACCTGTTATGAAACTCGAGGCTCCTATACAGTGTAGTGATGAGTGTACAGTGTAGTAGGTTTAAATGAAGTGTTTGGCCCCTAGCTGAACCTGTTATGAAACTCGAGGCTCCTATACAGTGTAGTGGTGAGTGTACAGTGTAGTAGGTTTAAATGAAGTGTTTGGCCCCTAGCTGAACCTGTTATGAAACTGAGGCTCCTACACAGTGTAGTGGTGAGTGTACAGTGTAGTAGGTTTAAATGAAGTGTTTGGCCCCTAGCTGAACCTGTCATGAAACTCGAGGCTCCTATACAGTGTAGTGATGAGTGTACAGTGTAGTAGGTTTAAATGAAGTGTTTGGCCCCTAGCTGAACCTGTTATGAAACTCGAGGCTCCTATACAGCGTAGTGATGAGTGTACAGTGTAGTAGGTTTAAATGAAGTGTTTGGCCCCTAGCTGAACCTGTTATTATACTCGAGGCTCCAATAGAGTGTAGCGGTGAGTGTACAGTGTAGTAGGTTTAAATGAAGTGTTTGGCCCCTAGCTGAACCTGCTATGAAACTCGAGGCTCCTATACAGTGTAGTGGTGAGTGTACAGTGTAGTAGGTTTAAATGAAGTGTTTGGCCCCTAGATGAACCTGTTATGAAACTCGAGGCTCCTATACAGGGTAGTGTGAGTGTACAGTGTAGTAGGTTTAAATGAAGTGTTTGGCCCCTAGCTGAACCTGTTATGAAACTTGAGGCTCCTATACAGTGTAGTGGTGAGTGTACAGTGTAGTAGGTTTAAATGAAGTGTTTGGCCCCTAGCTGAACCTGCTATGAAACTCGAGGCTCCTATACAGTGTAGTGGTGAGTGTACAGTGTAGTAGGTTTAAATGAAGTGTTTGGCCCCTAGCTGAACCTGTTATGAAACTCGAGGCTCCTATACAGGGTACGTGTGAGTGTACAGTGTAGTAGGTTTAAATGAAGTGTTTGGCCCCTAGCTGAACCTGTTATGAAACTCGAGGCTCCTATACAGTGTAGTGGTGAGTGTACAGTGTAGTAGGTTTAAATGAAGTGTTTGGCCCCTAGCTGAACCTGTTATGAAACTCGAGGCTCCTATACAGTGTAGTGGTGAGTGTACAGTGTAGTAGGTTTAAATGAAGTGTTTGGCCCCTAGCTGAACCTGTTATGAAACTCGAGGCTCCTATACAGAGTACGGTTGAGTGTACAGTGTAGTAGGTTTAAATGAAGTGTTTGGCCCCTAGCTGAACCTGTTATGAAACTCGAGGCTCCTATACAGTGTAGTGGTGAGTGTACAGTGTAGTAGGTTTAAATGAAGTGTTTAGCCCCTAGCTGAACCTGTTATGAAACTCGAGGCTCCTATACAGTGTAGTGGTGAGTGTACAGTGTAGTAGGTTTAAATGAAGTGTTTGGCCTCCAGCTGAACCTGTTATGAAACTGGAGGCTCATATACAGTGTAATGGTGAGTGTACAGTGTAGTAGGTTTAAATGAAGTGTTTGGCCCCTAGCTGAACCTGTTATGAAACTCGAGGCTCCTATACAGTGTTGTGATGAGTGTACAGTGTAGTAGGTTTAAATGAAGTGTTTGGCCCCTAGCTGAACCTGTTATGAAACTCGAGGCTCCTATATAGTGTAGTCCTGAGTGTACAGTGTAGTAGGTTTAAATGAAGTGTTTGGCCCCTAGCTGAACCTGTTATGAAACTCGAGGCTCCTACACAGTGTAGTGGTGAGTGTACAGTGTAGTAGGTTTAAATGAAGTGTTTGGCCCCTAGCTGAACCTGTCATGAAACTCGAGGCTCCTATGCAGTGTAGTGATGAGTGTACAGTGTAGTAGATTTAAATGAAGTGTTTGGCCCCTAGCTGAACCTGTTATGAAACTCAAGGCTCCTATACAGCGTAGTGATGAGTGTACAGTGTAGTAGGTTTAAATGAAGTGTTTGGCCCCTAGCTGAACCTGTTATTAAACTCGAGGCTCCAATAGAGTGTAGCGGTGAGTGTACAGTGTAGTAGGTTTAAATGAAGTGTTTGGCCCCTAGCTGAACCTGTTATGAAACTCGAGGCTCCTATACAGTGTAGTGGTGAGTGTACAGTGTAGTAGGTTTAAATGAAGTGTTTGGCCCCTAGCTCAACCTGTTATGAAACTCGAGGCTCCTATACAGAGTAGTGGTGAGTGTACAGTGTAGTAGGTTTAAATGAAGTGTTTGGCCCCTAGCTGAACCTGTTATGAAACTCGAGGCTCCTATACAGTGTAGTGGTGAATGTACAGTGTAGTAGGTTTAAATGAAGTGTTTGGCCCCTAGTTGAACCTGTTATGAAACTCGAGGCTCCTATACATTGTAGTAGTGAATGTACAGTGTAGTAGGTTTAAATGAAGTGTTTGGCCTCTAGCTGAACCTGTTATGAAACTCAAGGCTCCTATACAGTGTAGTGGTGAGTGTACAGTGTAGTAGGTTTAAATGAAGTGTTTGGCCCCTTGCTGAACCTCTTATGAAACTCGAGGCTCCTATACAGTGTTGTGATGAGTGTACAGTGTAGTAGGTTTAAATGAAGTGTTTGGCCCCTAGCTGAACCTGTTATTAAACTCGAGGCTCCAAAAGAGTGTAGCGGTGAGTGTACAGTGCAGTAGGTTTAAAGGAAGTGTTTGGCCCCTAGCTGAACCTGTTATGAAACTCGAGGCTCATATACAGTGTAGTGGTGAGTGTACAGTGTAGTAGGTTAAAATGAAGTGTTTGGCCCCTAGCTGAACCTGTTATGAAACTCGAGGCTCCTATACAGGGTACGTGTGAGTGTACAGTGTCGTAGGTTTAAATGAAGTGTTTGGCCCCTAGCTGAACCTGTTATGAAACTTGAGGCTCCTATACAGTGTAGTGGTGAGTGTACAGTGTAGTAGGTTTAAATGAAGTGTTTAGCCCCTAGCTGAACCTGTTATGAAACTCGAGGCTCCTATATAGTGTAGTGATGAGTGTACGGTGTAGTAGGTTTAAATGAAGTGTTTGGCCCCTAGCTGAACCTGTTATGAAACTTGAGGCTTCTATACAGTGTAGTGGTGAGTGTACAGTGTAGTAGGTTTAAATGAAGTGTTTGGCCCCTAGCTGAACCTGTTGTGAAACTCGAGGCTCCTATACAGTGTAGTGATGAGTGTACAGTGTAGTAGGTTTAAATGAAGTGTTTGGCCTCTAGCTGAACCTGTTATGAAAATCGAGGTTCCTATACAGTGTAGTGGTGAGTGTACAGTGTAGTAGGTTTAAATGAAGTGTTTGGCCCCTAGCTGAACCTGTTATGAAACTTTAGGCTCCTACACAGTGTAGTGGTGAGTGTACAGTGTAGTAGGTTTAAATGAAGTGTTTGGCCCCTAGCTGAACCTGTCATGAAACTCGAGGCTCCTATACGGTGTAGTGATGAGTGTACAGTGTAGTAGGTTTAAATGAAGTGTTTGGCCCCTAGCTGAACCTGTTATGAAACTCAAGGCTCTTATACAGCGTAGTGATGAGTGTACAGTGTAGTAGGTTTAAATGAAGTGTTTGGCCCCTAGCTGAACCTTGTTATTATACTCGAGGCTCCAATAGAGTGTAGCGGTGAGTGTACAGTGTAGTAGGTTTAAATGAAGTGTTTGGCCCCTAGCTGAACCTGCTATGAAACTCGAGGCTCCTATACAGTGTAGTGGTGAGTGTACAGTGTAGTAGGTTTAAATGAAGTGTTTGGCCCCCAGATGAACCTGTTATGAAACTCGAGGCTCCTATACAGGGTACGTGTGAGTGTACAGTGTAGTAGGTTTAAATGAAGTGTTTGGCCCCCAGCTGAACCTGTTATGAAACTTGAGGCTCCTATACAGTGTAGTGGTGAGTGTACAGTGTAGTAGGTTTAAATGAAGTGTTTAGCCCCTAGCTGAACCTGTTATGAAACTCGAGGCTCCTATACAGTGTAGTGGTGAGTGTACAGTGTAGTAGGTTTAAATGAAGTGTTTGGCCCCTAGCTGAACCTGTTATTAAACTCGAGGCTCCAAAAGAGTGTAGCGGTGAGTGTACAGTGTAGTAGGTTTAAAGGAAGTGTTTGGCCCCTAGCTGAACCTGTTATGAAACTCGAGGCTCCTATACAGGGTACGTGTGAGTGTACAGTGTAGTAGGTTTAAATGAAGTGTTTGGCCCCTAGCTGAACCTGTTATGAAACTTGAGGCTCCTATACAGTGTAGTGGTGAGTGTACAGTGTAGTAGGTTTAAATGAAGTGTTTAGCCCCTATCTGAACCTGTTATGAAACTCGAGGCTCCTATATAGTGTAGTGATGAGTGTACAGTGTAGTAGGTTTAAATGAAGTGTTTGGCCCCTAGCTGAACCTGTTATGAAACTTGAGGCTTCTATACAGTGTAGTGGTGAGTGTACAGTGTAGTAGGTTTAAATGAAGTGTTTGGCCCCTAGCTGAACCTGTTATGAAACTCGAGGCTCCTATACAGTGTAGTGGTGAGTGTACAGTGTAGTAGGTTTAAATGAAGTGTTTGGCCCCTAGCTGAACCTGTTATGAAACTCGAGGCTCCTATACAGTGTAGTGATGAGTGTACAGTGTAGTAGGTTTAAATGAAGTGTTTGGCCTCTAGCTGAACCTGTTATGAAACTCGAGGCTCCTATACAGTGTAGTGGTGAGTGTACAGTGTAGTAGGTTTAAATGAAGTGTTTGGCCCCTAGCTGAACCTGTTATGAAACTTAAGGCTCCTACACAGTGTAGTGGTGAGTGTACAGTGTAGTAGGTTTAAATGAAGTGTTTGGCCCCTAGCTGAACCTGTCATGAAACTCGAGGCTCCTATACGGTGTAGTGATGAGTGTACAGTGTAGTAGGTTTAAATGACGTGTTTGGCCCCTAGCTGAACCTGCTATGAAACTCGAGGCTCCTATACAGTGTAGTGGTGAGTGTACAGTGTAGTAGGTTTAAATGAAGTGTTTGGCCCCTAGCTGAACCTGTTATGAAACTCGAGGCTCCTATACAGGGTACGTGTGAGTGTACAGTGTAGTAGGTTTAAATGAAGTGTTTGGCCCCCAGCTGAACCTGTTTTGAAACTTGAGGCTCCTATACAGTGTAGTGGTGAGTGTACAGTGTAGTAGGTTTAAATGAAGTGTTTAGCCCCTAGCTGAACCTGTTATGAAACTCGAGGCTCCTATACAGTGTAGTGGTGAGTGTACAGTGTAGTAGGTTTAAATGAAGTGTTTGGCCCCAAGCTGAACCTGTTATGAAACTCGAGGCTCCTATATAGTGTAGTCCTGAGTGTACAGTGTAGTAGGTTTAAATGAAGTGTTTAGCCCCTAGCTGAACCTGCTATGAAACTCGAGGCTCCTATACAGTGTAGTGGTGAGTGTACAGTGTAGTAGGTTTAAATAAAGTGTTTGGCCCCTAGCTGAACCTGTTATGAAACTCGAGGCTCCTATACAGTGTAGTGGTGAGTGTACAGTGTAGTAGGTATAAATGAAGTGTTTGGCCCCTAGCTGAACCTGTTATGAAACTCGAGGCTCCTATACAGGGTAGTGGTGAGTGTACAGTGTAGTAGGTTTAAATGAAGTGTTTGGCCCCTAGCTGAACCTATTATGAAACTTAAGGCTCCTACACAGTGTAGTGGTGAGTGTACAGTGTAGTAGGTTTAAATGAAGTGT
>CAUDMG010003055.1:72500-92102 GCA_958450375.1 Homarus gammarus | reverse complement strand
GTGTCCAAGAATGTGTCTCTTGAGATGACCCTTCTGGGAGAAACATTTCCCACATTCCTTACATTCAAACTCCTTCAGACCACTGTGTCCAAGAATGTGTGTCTTGACAATACTCTTCCGGGAGAAACATTTCCCACATTCCTCACACTCAAACTCCTTTATACCACTGTGTCCAAGAATGTGTGTCTTGAGAGTACTCTTGTGGGAGAAACATTTCCCACAATCCTCACATTCAAACTCCTTTATACCACTGTGTCCAAGAATGTGTCTCTTGAGAGTACCCTTCCGGGAGAAACATTTCCCACATTCCTCACATTCAAACTCCTTTATACCACTGTGTCCAAGAATGTGTCTCTTGAGATGACTCTTGTGGGAGAAACATTTCCCACATTCCTCACATTCAAACTCCTTCAGACCACTGTGTCCAAGAATGTGTGTCTTGAGAATACTCTTCCGGGAGAAACATTTCCCACATTCTTCACATTCAAACTCCTTTATACCACTGTGTCCAAGAATGTGTGTCTTGAGAGTACTCTTGTGGGAGAAACATTTCCCACATTCCTCACATTCAAACTTCTTCACACCATTGTGTACAAGAATGTGTGTCTCGAGAGTAATTTTCTGGGAGAAACATTTACCACATTCCTCACATTCAAACTCCTTCATACCATTGTGTACAAGAATGTGTCTCTTGAGATTACCCTTCTGGGAGAAACATTTCCCACATTCCTCACATTCAAACTTCTTCACACCATTGTGTACAAGAATGTGTGTCTTGAGAGTAATTTTCTGGGAGAAACATTTACCACATTCCTCACATTCAAACTCCTTCACACCATTGTGTACAAGTAAATGTTTCTGAAGAGTAGACTTGAAACCAAACTGTTTGCCACATTCCTCACAGGAGAACTTTTTATCTCTGCTTGACATTGTGAACTTCTACGAAGTTCCACTTGGTCTTGAGATGTGACATCACAATATCTGAAACAAAATATTTTGCCTTAGATAATATTCTTATAAAAGTACAGTTTACAAATGAAACCTACGAGTGACTAAATCAATTTGTGTAAAATAACAGTAAAAATAAAATAAAATATATAATAAAAAATGTTATATTAATGTACACCGCGAAGATGCCGGAAAACCAGCTTTTTGAAGTGAGACAGATTGTATGAGTATGGAAACACAGAAGAAGGCAGAGCATTCATCAGTGTGAGGAAAGAAGGATGTACTATAACGGGTTATTATAGTGTGACCCACACAGACAGTTTGGCTGTGTGAGTAAAGAAGGATGCACTATAACGGGTTATTATAGTGTGACCCACATCCACACAGACACAGTTTGGCTGTGTGAGTAAAGAAGGATGTACTATAACGGGTTATTATAGTGTGACCCACACAGACACAGTTTGGCTGTGTGAGTAAAGAAGGATGCACTATAATGGGTTATTATAGTGTGACCCACATCCACACAGACACAGTTTGGCTGTGTGAGTAAAGAAGGATGTACTATAACGGGTTATTATAGTGTGACCCACACAGACACAGTTTGGCTGTGTGAGTAAAGAAGGATGTACTATAGTGGGTTGCTATAGTGTGACCCACATCCACACAGACACAGTTTGGCTGTGTGAGTAAAGAAGGATGTACTATAACGGGTTATTATAGTGTGACCCACATCCACACAGACACAGTTTGGCTGTGTGAGTAAAGAAGGATGTACTATAACGGGTTATTATAGTGTGACCGCTGTGCCTCCAACTCGGCCCAGCAAATACCAACACGGACCATCTCGGTTAACCAACCTTTAACTCAAACATTCTAATGTATGTTTATATCAACGACATAACATAAAACATTTATTACCTTTACCACGAGGGAGGGAGGAAGGCCCACAAATTAACATTTACTCACAAAATTAACAAAAATAAACGAGACGGCCACGTTGGTTGATGTCGACCTGCTACACCTTGTCCGATTCTCTCTCTTATCTTTCAGTAATTACAAGTTTTCATTATTAATACTATAATAAAAGCATTTTATTTATAAATGATACATAATATAAATAAATTATACTTTAATTATAATGTTTTATTGATTAAATTCCCGCTAATAGATATATATTAATATTAAACTAAACTTAAGTCAGTGGCTGGAGAACCGAATAGCTTGACAACATTCACAATTTTACTAAAATAAATTTAAACAATAACATTTTGTGTTGAACTATTTTAAGTTTATTTATTAATACTTTATTAATATATAACACTACAGTATATAGATTCAGTTAACGAACGACTCCGTGGAACTAATTGTGTCGGTTAATGGAGGGACCACTGAAGATATTTTAGCGACCCTCCCTGGTGACAACCTTAACCTGACGTGGGTCAACACTCCACTATCCACCTATATGAACCTTTATTAATGTGGAACAAGTCCATTATAAGAACAATTCACTGGACAATACTCACAGCAGTAGGTATAACCTGTAATATTTGATCACTAACTTGAACTATCATCATTATTGTTGTGGAATGTTCCTAAAAGTACAGTAATTATTTACCTATTATACAGTACAGCATTAATTAATGCCAAGATTGATGCCAAAAAACTATATTTAAGTATAGCTTAACCCAAATAGAATACCCCATTTGTTTGTAAAGTTTCCTGGCTTTTCCATGCAGTCGACACCCCAATAGTCTATATTATTTATAAAACGTATATGAAAGCCTTTTAAAAAATACAGGCAAAGCCTAAGTAATCTACTTTAGATATCTAATTGTTTGAAAAAGTCATTAACACAATAACTAATTTGTGAACCCAGATTTAAAATCAGGTAAAGTAGTACCCTGTACCTTTGTAGGATATTTAAACTATTTTTTTACCCCAAGTGCTGAAGACAAAGGTATTAGGTCAGGCATATTTGACAAATATTTTGACAACGTGAAACTAACTTCATACAGTAAAGATGGTCAACATATTTAAGACCATCCATAAAGGCCTTTTAAAACTTACGGGCACAGCGTAATCTACTTAAAATATCTAATTATTTCAGGGTCATTACCACAATTACTTGAATTCTTAAGCGGTGATCCCAGATCCTTATAAAAACTAAGACCACAAAGATATACACTGTACTGTACCTTATGTTATAACAGAAAGTTTCCAATGTGGTGCAGCAAGAGACCCGTTAACCAAAACAAACCTTCGTCTTGTGGCCCACATCTTACATCTTCACGTCACCGTCCTGGAATGAATAACATTTTAACAACTAATAAATTAAATACTCTGGGCAGTAATATTATATAATATGTATACAGTACTATATAGTATTATATTATACAGGAACTCATTAAATCTTCAAACATTTACATACAATATTATGGTTAAATTAAGAAATTTCCATAAAACTTATTAAAGAAAATAAAGAAACACTTTAGAAAATCTTACCTCGACGAATGACACGAGGAACTTCATTAACCATGGCGAGGCAGCAATATGGTAGTTGTCTGAACACTACAGTAACAACCAATTGGAGACGTAAACTGTAAACAAAATAACCCTGTTACTCTTTTTGTAGAAACTCAGATAATATTTTGTTCCAACATGTTGGAGACGAAATAACCTTGTAAAGGATTGCCAACACGGTTTTATGTCGGGGCGCTCCTGCTTAACACAATTGCTCAAGGTACTGGATATTTGGACCCATAGTCTGGAATGGGGTGGTAATATAGACAATATTTACCTAGATTTTGCCAACGCTTTCGACAATGTACAAGAAAGGCTGAAAATCAAACTGGAAGTGTACGGAATTCGAGGAAGTGTCCTAGCATGGATAGAAGACTTTCTACATGACCGCAAGCAGTGTGTGGCGTTTACTGGCACAAAATCGTCATCCGTACCTGCCACAAGCGGGGTACCACAGGGCAGTGTTTTGGGCCCGCTGTTGTTTGTTTGTTTCATAATGACATGCCTGACGTTGTACACTCCTCTATACAAATGTTGGAAATGACGCCAAATTCTTTCGGGAAATCAAGAGCCAAGCAGACTGTGAAGAGCTGCAGAAGGACCACAAGTTAACTCTGGTCAACAACTTTCTTAATACCACTTACTAGTCACTAATGGATAACACCTGGTAAATTCACAAGTTATATCCCACTGCCATAAGGGTTTAATTATCTATAAACGCCGATATTGTGAAGCGTCTTGCGATTTCTCCTTTCCCAGAGAATTAAAATACCATCGAAGACATGATTTGGTTAGGTTAGGTTTGAATCCCACCAAATTGATATTTTCCCCGAGAATTAAAACCTCACCATCGTTCACACGATTTGGTTAGGTTAGGATCACACCAAATACAGTGACAAAATGTAAATTTCTTGTCAAAAAATAAACTGCAACTCTACAGTAAAGTTCCCAAAATGTCTCAAAAGCTAATATTTTACTACAAACTGAAATTTAGCCATAAATAAAAAGTACCACATTCTTATAACCAAATTTTTTTACTTCAATCAAATAAAAAAATCTTTCCCAAAATAAAAACGACTCAAAATCCCACCTTGGTTAATATATAGGACTAACCCGCCATAGTGCCGATGCTGCTGTATCATCTCACGTCCAGAAAATGTCTCAAATATCACCGTATAGTAAGTTTTCCTGTTTAATATACCGGGAAAGTTAGGTTAGGTAGGTTTGTTTGGTTAGGTCTGTCCTTCATAACCACAAATGTTAAGTAGCGTTTATTTAAAAAACATCTATTTACTAACCTTACCACAAACAGTGGCCACTATAATATAACAAAAGTAACTTGACAAAATTATCATAAAATTATCCTAAAAGTAATAAACTACAGAAAAGCAACAATTCCCAAATGTAAAGTGACGTAAAATCCACAAGTAACAAAAGTTTTCAAACATAGAAGTAACAAACTCATCAAGTAACAAAACTTATCAAACGTAAGAGTAACAAACTCCACAAGTAACAAAACTTATCAAAAGAAAAAGTAACAAACTCCACAGGTAACAAAACTTATCAAACATAAAAGTAACAAACTCCACAAGTTACAAAACTTATCAAACGTAAAAGTAACAAACTCCACAAGTAACAAAACTTATCAAACATAAAAGTAACAAACTCCACAAGTAACAAAACTTATCAAACGTAAAAGTAACAAATACTCAACAGGAAAGTAATAAAATACCTCAAACTATCAAACTATTTCCTTAACAGTGTTCCATTGACAATTTCCTCCAGTAGTTTACATTAATAAGCAGCAGCAGTTATTGGTCCACCTGCCTTCACCGTCTACCTGTTAATTAATACCTACACCACACACCTGCACCACAAACACACTATATACCTGCACCATATACCTACACCACACACCTGCACCATAAACACACTATATACCTGCACCACAAACACACACTATACCTGCACCATATACCTACACCACACACCTGCACCATAAACACACTAAATACCTGCACCATATACCTACAGCACACACCTGCACCATAAACACACTATATATCTGCACCACAAACACACAATATACCTGCACCATATACCTACACCACACACCTGCACCATAAACACACTATATACCTGCACCGTATACCTACACCACACACCTGAAACACAAACACACTATATATCTGCACCATAAACATGCTATATACCTGCACCATATACCTACACCACACACCTGCACCATAAACACACTATATACCTGCACCATATACCTACACCACACACCTGCACCATAAACACACTATATACCTGCACCATATACCTACACCACACACCTGCACCATAAACACACTATATACCTGCACCATAAACACACTATATACCTGCACCATAAACACACTATATACCTGCACCATATACCCACTATATACCTGCACCATATACCTACACCACACACCTGCACCACACCTAGTTGGTCCCAGATGGGCCTAGTTGGTCCCAGATGGGTCTAGTTGGACCCAGATGGACCTAGTTGGTCCCAGATGGTCCTAGTTGGTCCCAGGTGGGCCTAGTTGGTTCCAGATGGGCCTAGTTGGTCCCAGATGGACCTAGTTGGTCCCAGATGGGCCTAGTTGGTCCCAGATGGGCCTAGTTGGTCCCAGATGGGCCTAGTTGGTCCCAGATGAACCTAGTTGGTCCCAGATGGGCCTAGTTGGTCCCAGATGGGCCTAGTTGGTCCCAGATGGGCATAGTTGGTCCCAGATGGGCCTAGTTCAACCATAGGTTGGATGTTTATATGAGCAATAGGGGCTGGGTGGACTGCCCAGTATGGGCCAATAGGCCCGCTGTAGTTTCCTCCATTCTTATGTTCTACTGTACTGTGTCTAGTTAACACGGCCATACATCATGTTAACTCACCCCGAGGGAGGGAGGAAGGCCCACAAATTAACATTTACTAACAAAATTAACAACAATAAACGAGACGGCCACCTTGGTTGATGTTGACCTGCTACACCTTGTCCGATTCTCTCTCTTATCTTTCAGTAACTACAAGTTTTCATTATTAATACTATAATAAAAGTATTTATTTATAAATTTTACATAATATAAATAAATTATACTTTAATTTTGATGTTTTATTATTGATTAAATTCCCACTAATAGATATATATTAATATTAAACTAAACTTAAGTCAGTGGCTGGAGGACGGAATAGCTTGACAACATTCAGAAATACACTAAAATAAATTTAATCAATAATATTTATTGTTTAACTATTTTAAGATTATTTATTAATATATAACACTATTTATAAGGTTGTAACACTATAATAAAGTGGGTATTTTAACTCTTCATAATAATATTATTAAGGGTAAGCGTTATACTGGCTGTATAAGACAACTGGGAGCTTACTGCCCCAGTAGTCCTCCCACTGTTAAACACACTGCTAAGCAACACATCCTTCTTTATTAATATAAGGCCACTTCACTATGGCACCAGCTGCTGTAGTGGCTCACTTAGGCGGCCTCGGTTATTACTCAAACTAATGTCGCTGCCTAGTAAAAGTTTACCATTTACTTGAAATGGATTTACTGATTTATTTGTTTATTTATTTATTTATAATATATTATAAATGAAGGCATAAAATACACTGCAGGTATTGTCTTTAATTTATAAACTTGCTTGGCGAGACGATCAGTAGGACTGTCCGTTTGTTGACGTGGGCGGCAGGTGCAGGTGTGTGGTGCAGGTGTATAGTGGATGTTTGTGGTGCAGGTGTGTGGTGTAGGTGTGTGGTGCAGGTGTGTGGTGTAGGTGTGTGGTGCAGGAGTATAGTGGATGTTTGTGGTGCAGGTGTATAGTGGATGTTTGTGGTGCAGGTGTGTGGTGTAGGTGTATAGTGGATGTTTGTGGTGCAGGTGTGTGGTGTAGGTGTATAGTGGATGTTTGTGGTGCAGGTGTGTGGTGCAGGTGTATAGTGGATGTTTGTGGTGCAGGTGTGTGGTGTAGGTGTATAGTGGATGTTTGTGGTGTAGGTGTGTGGTGCAGATGTATAGTGGATGTTTGTGGTGCAGGTGTGTGGTGCAGGTGTGTGGTGCAGGTGTATAGTGGATGTTTGTGGTGCAGGTGTATAGTGGATGTTTGTGGTGCAGGTGTGTGGTGCAGGTGTATAGTGGATGTTTGTGGTGCAGGTGTGTGGTGCAGGTGTGTGGTGCAGGTGTATAGTGGATGTTTGTGGTGCAGGTGTATAGTGGATGTTTGTGGTGCAGGTGTGTGGTGCAGTTGTATAGTGGATGTTTGTGGTGCAGGTGTGTGGTGCAGTTGTATAGTGGATGTTTGTGGTGCAGGTGTGTGGTGTAGGTGTGTGGTGCAGGTGTGTGGTGTAGGTGTGTGGTGCAGGTGTATAGTGGATGTTTGTGGTGCAGGTGTGTGGTGTAGGTGTATAGTGGATGTTTGTGGTGCAGGTGTGTGGTGCAGGTGTATAGTGGATGTTTGTGGTGCAGGTGTGTGGTGTAGGTGTATAGTGGATGTTTGTGGTGCAGGTGTGTGGTGTAGGTGTGTGGTGCAGGTGTATAGTGGATGTTTGTGGTGCAGGTGTGTGGTGCAGGTGTGTGGTGCAGGTGTATAGTGGATGTTTGTGGTGCAGGTGTGTGGTGCAGGTGTATAGTGGATGTTTGTGGTGCAGGTGTGTGGTGTAGGTGTATAGTGGATGTTTGTGGTGCAGGTGTGTGGTGTAGGTGTATAGTGGATGTTTGTGGTGCAGGTGTGTGGTGCAGGTGTATAGTGGATGTTTGTGGTGCAGGTGTGTGGTGCAGGTGTATAGTGGATGTTTGTGGTGCAGGTGTGTGGTGCAGGTGTATAGTGGATGTTTGTGGTGCAGGTGTGTGGTGCAGGTGTATAGTGGATGTTTGTGGTGCAGGTGTGTGGTGCAGGTGTATAGTGGATGTTTGTGGTGCAGGTGTGTGGTGTAGGTGTATAGTGGATGTTTGTGGTGCAGGTGTGTGGTGCAGGTGTATAGTGGATGTTTGTGGTGCAGGTGTGTGGTGCAGGTGTGTGGTGCAGGTGTATAGTGGATGTTTGTGGTGCAGGTGTATAGTGGATGTTGTGGTGCAGGTGTGTGGTGCAGGTGTATAGTGGATGTTTGTGGTGCAGGTGTGGTGCAGGTGTGTGGTGCAGGTGTATAGTGGATGTTTGTGGTGCAGGTGTATAGTGGATGTTTGTGGTGCAGGTGTGTGGTGCAGGTGTATAGTGGATGTTTGTGGTGCAGGTGTGTGGTGCAGGTGTATAGTGGATGTTTGTGGTGCAGGTGTGTGGTGTAGGTGTGTGGTGCAGGTGTGTGGTGTAGGTGTGTGGTGCAGGTGTATAGTGGATGTTTGTGGTGCAGGTGTGTGGTGTAGGTGTATAGTGGATGTTTGTGGTGCAGGTGTGTGGTGCAGGTGTATAGTGGATGTTTGTGGTGCAGGTGTGTGGTGTAGGTGTATAGTGGATGTTTGTGGTGCAGGTGTGTGGTGAGGTGTGTGGTGCAGGTGTATAGTGGATGTTTGTGGTGCAGGTGTGTGGTGCAGGTGTGTGGTGCAGGTGTATAGTGGATGTTTGTGGTGCAGGTGTGTGGTGCAGGTGTATAGTGGATGTTTGTGGTGCAGGTGTGTGGTGCAGGTGTATAGTGGATGTTTGTGGTGCAGGTGTGTGGTGTAGGTGTATAGTGGATGTTTGTGGTGCAGGTGTGTGGTGCAGGTGTATAGTGGATGTTTGTGGTGCAGGTGTGTGGTGCAGGTGTATAGTGGATGTTTGTGGTGCAGGTGTGTGGTGCAGGTGTATAGTGGATGTTTGTGGTGCAGGTGTGTGGTGCAGGTGTATAGTGGATGTTTGTGGTGCAGGTGTGTGGTGCAGGTGTGTGGTGCAGGTGTATAGTGGATGTTTGTGGTGCAGGTGTATAGTGGATGTTTGTGGTGCAGGTGTGTGGTGCAGTTGTATAGTGGATGTTTGTGGTGCAGGTGTGTGGTGCAGGTGTATAGTGGATGTTTGTGGTGCAGGTGTGGTGCAGGTGTATAGTGGATGTTTGTGGTGCAGGTGTATAGTGGATGTTTGTGGTGCAGGTGTGTGGTGTAGGTGTATAGTGGATGTTTGTGGTGCAGGTGTGTGGTGCAGGTGTATAGTGGATGTTTGTGGTGCAGGTGTGTGGTGAGGTGTATAGTGGATGTTTGTGGTGCAGGTGTGTGGTGTAGGTGTATAGTGGATGTTTGTGGTGCAGGTGTGTGGTGCAGGTGTATAGTGGATGTTTGTGGTGCAGGTGTGTGGTGCAGGTGTATAGTGGATGTTTGTGGTGCAGGTGTGTGGTGCAGGTGTATAGTGGATGTTTGTGGTGCAGGTGTGTGGTGCAGGTGTATAGTGGATGTTTGTGGTGCAGGTGTGTGGTGCAGGTGTATAGTGGATGTTTGTGGTGCAGGTGTGTGGTGCAGGTGTGTGGTGCAGGTGTATAGTGGATGTTTGTGGTGCAGGTGTATAGTGGATGTTTGTGGTGCAGGTGTGTGGTGTAGGTGTATAGTGGATGTTTGTGGTGCAGGTGTGTGGTGCAGGTGTATAGTGGATGTTTGTGGTGCAGGTGTGTGGTGTAGGTGTATAGTGGATGTTTGTGGTGCAGGTGTGTGGTGTAGGTGTATAGTGGATGTTTGTGGTGCAGGTGTGTGGTGCAGTTGTATAGTGGATGTTTGTGGTGCAGGTGTGTGGTGCAGGTGTATAGTGGATGTTTGTGGTGCAGGTGTGTGGTGCAGGTGTATAGTGGATGTTTGTGGTGCAGGTGTGTGGTGCAGGTGTATAGTGGATGTTTGTGGTGCAGGTGTGTGGTGCAGGTGTGTGGTGCAGGTGTATAGTGGATGTTTGTGGTGCAGGTGTATAGTGGATGTTTGTGGTGCAGGTGTGTGGTGCAGTTGTATAGTGGATGTTTGTGGTGCAGGTGTGTGGTGCAGGTGTATAGTGGATGTTTGTGGTGCAGGTGTGTGGTGCAGGTGTGTGGTGCAGGTGTATAGTGGATGTTTGTGGTGCAGGTGTATAGTGGATGTTTGTGTGCAGGTGTGTGGTGTAAGTGTATAGTGGATGTTTGTGGTGCAGGTGTGTGGTGTAGGTGTATAGTGGATGTTTGTGGTGCAGGTGTATAGTTTAGGTATATGGTGTAGGTATGTGCTGTAGGTATAAGAACATAAGAAAATAAGGAGTCTGCAATAGGCCGGTTGGCCTGTGCATGGCAGCTCCTGTCGAGAGTTACTACCACTCTCTATCATCCATGAATCTATCTAGCCTCCTTTTGAAACTTTCCAGCACTCCAGCACTTACAACAAAGTTGCTATGTTTGTTCCACTCATCCACCACCCTATTTGTGAACCAGTTTCTTCCTATCTCCCTCCTAAACCTAAACTTATCCAACTTGAATCCGTTCCTCCGAGTCCTATCCTGCTCGGATATTATAAGAACTTTATCTATATCCCCTTTATTGATTCCTTTCACCCACTTAAATACTTCTATCATATCTCCCCGCACTCTTCGTCTTTCTAGGGAATGCAAGTTAAGTTTCTTTAACCTATCCTGATATGGAAGGTTTCTAAGTCCTGGAATCATTTTTGTCATTCTTCGCTGCACCAACTCTAGTGAATTTATATCCATTCTATAATAGGGGCACCAGAACTGAACCGCATAATCGAGGTGCCGCCTGACTAGCGCAACATATAGTTGCAATAAGACCTCTGCACTCTTGTTACTTACACTTCTAGATATAAAACCCAATACTCTGTTTGCCTTATTTCGAACATTAACGCACTGTTTTCTAGGCCGTAGGTCCGGGCTTACAAGTACCCCTAGGTCTCTTTCACAAGTCGACTTCTCTAGGTTGATGTTGTTAAGGCTGTATACATTATAAGTATTTGTTCTTCCAATATTAAATATGCTGCACTTGCTGGTGTTGAATTTCATTTGCCATTTTTCAGACCACCCCTGTAGTTTATTTAGATCCTCCTATAATGCATTAGCATGCTGCCCCGAATTAATTTGCCCCCCTATTTTGGTGTCATCTGCAAACTTGCTTATGTCACTGCTGATCCTAGTATCTAGATCGTTTATGTAGATTATGAACAAGAGTGGGCCCAGTACTGGCCCCTGGGGAACCCCACTGGTTACACGGCCCCACTCAGGTTAGGTCAGGTCAGGTAGGGTTAGTTTAGGTCAGGTTAGGTCAGGTTAGGTTAGGTCAGGTTAGGTTAGGTCAGGTTAGGTCAGGTTAGGTCAGGTCAGTTTAGGTCAGTTTAGGTCAGGTTAGGTTAGGTCAGGTCAGGTTAGGTTAGGTTAGGTCAGGTCAGGTCAGGTCAGGTCAGGTTTGGTTAGGTCAGTTTAGGTTAGGTCAGGTTAGGTCAGGTCAGGTTAGGTCAGGTTAGGTCTGGTCAGGTTAGGTCAGGTTAGGTCTGGTCAGGTTAGGTTTGGTTAGGACTGGTTAGGTTAGTTGTAAATCTTGGAAAACACTTGGGTGGGGGGAGGGTCACTGCTGTCCTCATAAAAAATGGCGTCCGGTCAATTCGTCGCCGGTTGGGTTAGGTTAGGTTAGATTAGATTAGGTTCGGTTAAGTTAGGTTTGGTTATTGACTTACTGACCGGCGACTAATTGTCCTAACAACAACAAAAAGAAAGAAAGAGAAAAACCCAGAAATGATGAAAAAGACGAAAACCAAACCACAATATTAAAGACAAAAGACGAAGGCGCAGAAGAAGGTTTACATAACCAAAGGGCAAGAACCTTCCTGGTGTATGACCACGAGCACCAACAAAACACCTTTTATGTGGCTCAGTCTCCTGCCAGTCACGAAGAGCAACGCTGTCCACTGAGGTGTAAATGTCAGTGTAAATAGCAGTGGAAATAACAGTGGAAATGTCAGTGTAAATAACAGTGGAAATAACAGTGTAAATTCAAGTGTAAATACCAGTGTAAATACCAGAGTAAATACCGGTGTAAATACCAGAGTAAATGGTGGTGTAACTACCAGTGTAAATACAAGTGTAAATACCAGAGTAAATACCAGTGTAAATACCAGTGTAAATACCAGTGTAAATACCAGTGCAAATACAAGTGTAAATACAAGTGTAAATACCAGTGTAACTACAAGTGTAAATACCAGTGTAGATACCAGAGTAAATACCAGTGTAAATACAAGAGTGTTACGAGTTGGGGATTTAGAATATAGTTAAAAGTCTACCCAGATCCCAACAGGTAACAACAATAAAAAAACAAAGACAATCGGACTATAAAAGGGTAGACAAAGGATGTGAGTTTTTGTTGTGTATAATAAAGTACCATAAATTCCTTAACAAAATATTCAGCTTTCTATAATTTACCCTTAACCATACTTAACCTAAACATTAACAGTATATACATATTTATACAACATACAATAATTTGAAGCAAGGTGGAGGTGGGAGAGGCAATATAAGATTACAAATACTTAAGTGCGGAGCTGAGATGGCTGACGAGTAAGGCTGAGTATTGTAGAAGACGGTAGGTAGTCACTGTGCCGTAGGTTTCCAGGATAGGTGATCCTGTGGTCATTTCCCAGAGTGAACTGAACTCTCATCTAATTGGAGCTGATGAGGAAGACTTGGAGGAGGTGACGCAACAACCAGGATATGGAGAAGGGAACCCCGGAGTGGTAACTAAGAGTAGTCATACTCGGGTTTCGTCCCTAGATGGCGTTGCTCGTGGTGCTGGGTAGGTAGATCAGGACAATAGATGGCGTTGCTCGTGGTGCTGGGTAGGTAGATCAGGACAATAGATGGCGTTGCTCGTGGTGCTGGGTAGGTAGATCAGGACAATAGATGGCGTTGCTCGTGGTGCTGGGTAGGTAGATCAGGACAATAGATGGCGTTGCTCGTGGTGCTGGGTAGGTAGATCAGGACAATAGATGGCGTTGCTCGTGGTGCTGGGTAGGTAGATCAGGACAAGAGATGGCGTTGCTCGTGGTGCTGGGTAGGTAGATCAGGACACTAGATGGCGTTGCTCGTGGTGCTGGGTAGGTAGATCAGGACAATAGATGGCGTTGCTCGTGGTGCTGGGTAGGTAGATCAGGACAATAGATGGCGTTGCTCGTGGTGCTGGGTAGGTAGATCAGGACAATAGATGGCGTTGCTCGTGGTGCTGGGTAGGTAGATCAGGACAATAGATGGCGTTGCTCGTGGTGCTGGGTAGGTAGATCAGGACAATAGATGGCGGGGTTCGTAACAAGAGTAAATGGTGGTGTAACTACCAGTGTAAGTTTGATTGTGACCACCAATAATAATGAAACTCGTATAAAACTGCACAGAAGAAGTTACCAATGTCAAATTTGTCTTGTAAGGTAATTATGAGGAAACAGTCTTACACTAGTGGGGAAAAAAGTATAAGTTTTCCCTCTGGCTTCCATCTTTCGTTTGAGACAATTTAACGTTAGTGGACGGGAAGAGATAGAGAAGGTGATAATAATTAATGATAATGACGACAAAAAGACTGTGTTGTTTACTGGGGTTGTGGAGTCCACTTGGTGACCTTAACAACACCGTCTTTTGATCCCACAACCAAACCGTAACTCTTCTTGGTGATTCTCCATTGAAACCTGAGTTATTAATTAGGTGACTTAAATAACTCCTTCAATTATTAAGATAAAACAAAATAAAAATTCATTACTTTTTTGTTCTGGCAAACAATGAGCGTGTCAGTCTGTCTGTCTGTCTGTCTGTCTGTCAGTCTGTCTGTGTCTGTCTGTCTGTCTGTCTGTCTGTCTCTGTCTGTCAGTCTCTGTCTGTCTGTCTGTCTGTCAGTCTGTCTGTCTGTCTGTCAGTTCAACCGGCCCGACGAGGTAATGCCGAAGCAGGAATTACCGCGGTTATACAGGTGCCAATGCGTGTCACTTTAATGGCACAGTGCCAAACGTTCTTGTCAGGGTGTGAGGGCCATTCTCACGGTATAATATTGATAGAGTGTGCGTCATTATTCTCACCATCATCATTGGCTTGGGTGTTGTTGTTCATTATCACTATCGTTCATATCATTATCATCATTATTAGCATCCTTCATCATCATCACCACCACCATCCTGGCTCTCATTCACCAACTATGACGAGTCCAAAAAGAGTGTGTTTATGGCTGCTGCATGAACTTATAAGGCGATATTTACATCACAGGCATCACCTTTAGCCACCCAAGGGGAGTTCTATACTCTCTCTCTCTCTCTCTCTCTCTCTCTCTCTCTCTCTCTCTCTCACCTGGACCGTTTGTGTCACATTAATCGCCCGTGTGTCATCTTACCCACAGTGTCGTGTTCTCTCTCTCTCTCTCTCTCTCTCTCTCTCTCTCACCTGGACCGTTTGTGTCACATTAATCGCCCGTGTGTCATCTTACCCACAGTGTCGTGTTCTCTCTCTCTCTCTCTCTCTCACCTGGACCGTTTGTGTCACATTAATCGCCCGTGTGTCATCTTACCCAGAGTGTCGTGTCAATAACGTGGGCTGTGATGTCTTGGCGTTTATCAATGTCGTCCTCTGCATTAATTATCCTCTTTGGGAATCCAGGCTCCTCTTCCTCCTCCTCATCCTCCTCCTCCTCCTCTTCCTCCTCCTCTGCCTCCTCTTCCTCTTCCTCCTTCTCCTCCTCCTCTTCTTCCTTCTCCCCTTCCTCTTCCTCCAGTCCAGGAACAAGCGGAAGGCCGAAAAGGCAGAAAGACTTAGAGACCATCAACTACAACCTCAACCCCCCATGAGAGTAAGATTGTACTTCCCTGAAGGTACATCACCTGAAGTCAAGTATCTCTGGCTGAACGATGCGGAAGACAAATACCCTGAGGCTGAGTTTCAGTTCAGAGTCGGTACACAAGATAATGTTCTGATTAGAAACGACCCAGCAGTCATACAGGATCTCCTCACCAATAGCATAAGGGGAATAACCATGAAACAATCATCCCAACCATCGAGCAAGAAAACCATCTTGATCATAGGGCTCGACCAGTACCAGACGCCTACACTACTAGAAGCTCATCCCTACATCAGAAGGACGAAGTGACTCAGGGGCAAGAATGCAGTCATTGCAGACTTGGTTGGCTCAGAAGACCCACCCAAGACCATTCGAGTGCGTGGTGCCTATCGGACTCTGAAGGTAACTCTCTATCAGCCCCCTAACCGGAGGTGTTACAACTGTCAGCACTGGGGCCATGTGGCCCGGTTATGCCCCTCGACTAAGCCGTGGTGTGGTCTCTGCTCAAGGCAACATGCAACACAGGTTTGCAGAGATACAGTTGCTCAAGAGGGTGTCATCCAACAGAAGTGTATTAACTGCAAAACAGTTGGAGTTCCTGTATGGCACCCTAACTGTTCTAGAGCTCCTACACCCCTTCAGCGCCCAGACCCGCCACCCAGGCAAGTCTCAAGAAACACTAATGCTGCTAGGGTACTCCCTACGGCCAACCCCTGGCCCGCCCTCCCCACCAAAGCTCCAGGATCATCACCAGCAGTCATCGAAAGATTAGCATGGGGCAACACAGACGTACCGACACAACAGGTAGCTGCCAACACACTCCATGAACACGCACAACGTGAAGAGATCAATGATTTGAAAAATGAAATTAAAGAACTCAAAGCTCAGTTTACAGCTCAAACTGAAATGTTAAGGAGCCTCTGTGATACACTAAAGGAAAAAAACACCACCAACACAGTGCAGCAGCTACGGAAAAATTACAGTCAAACTGAAGACATTCAGATGTCAGTACCAGTTGTGGAAACTCAAGACCCACCAGGAACTAGTGTCCACGCAGAGGAAAATAGTGATACTGGTAACAGTTCTACTGATGCCTCTGTGGACATGGTCAGTGAAGATGAACAAGCACAAACAGAAAATGGTGGTGATGTCGAGTGTAACCAAAGTGTGTTGTTGTCTGCCACTGAAATACAACAATTGTTCAGCCGTACATGCTCCAGAAATGTTTCAAAAAGGTTAATTGGCCTACTGCCTGCCGAAGGGACAGGCAGCGCACAAAAGAACAGTATCATACAGTGCCTTTTGCTTCTTTCCAAATACAGTTCATAATACCAGGCAAAGATACAGAGCTGTGAAGGTGATGAGTTGGAACATCTCATCCCTTAGAAAACGATACCCTGACCTACACCACAAAGTTGTGACTGAGGACATCGATATTGTGTGTCTGCAGGAGTGTCTCACACCTAATGGTAAGCCCCCACCCAGTCTGCCCAATTATGTGTATTGTGATCCTAGTTCTACTCACACATGTTTGATGTATGTTAAGAAGTCACTCCCGCATGTGCCTCTTGTATCCAAAAAGACTACCAACCTTCAGTACCATGGGATCACTATCCACCTGGGCAACTCCACACTCAACGTGCTAAACGCCTATGCTCCCTCAGATCAGCTTCAGTACACAGATCTCCCAGACTTTTTACACACTGAGCCCACTGTCCTGATGGGTGACCTGAATACTAGACACAAGAAATTAAGTGACTCTACCACTAACACCAATGGTAGGAGACTTATCTCACTTCTCAGCGCATATGAAGATGTTCAAATTATAGGTAATAATGAACCAACACACATCTATGGCGGGGATCTAGACAAATGTATTGGCTTTAATCTATCATACACAACTCATAGCTCTGATGTTGTCACTGATCTTATGTCTGACCACAGCCCAATCCAAGCTAGTATACATGTAGCCAATGAAACCCCCACTGGTGGTAAACTCAACAGACGTAGAATCACAGTCAAGCAAGAACATGAAAGCCAGTACATAGATTTCATCCATGACTGGTACAAGGACTACAAGCCTGACAACTACCAAAGTTTCCATGACGATCTGATAGATAGGACTTATGCATACTTCACCAACAATGATTCCATCAAAAAAAGGAGAAAACGTGGTCAGCATAATGGGAACAGGCAACAGCAGTGCTATAATGACCCTCAGCTGAAAAAACTCAGGGCTAGAGTCAGGAGGGTGGGTAAGGGTTACAGACAATTTAGAACACCTCAAATGTTACAATTGCATCAAGCTTCCCTTGCTGCTGTCAGGGAACGTGTAAACGAACTCAGACAAAATGCATGGGAGACATATGTCAACAGCCTGAACGAACACACATCCCTCAGCAAAGCCTGGAAAGACATAAACATAATCAGATGTAAAAACAGAAGACACGTCTCCCATCCAAACCCTCTGCAAAAGTCGAATAAGCTAATAACAAAGTGGGCTCATGTGTCGAGCTATGACATGTTACCAGCTAGGACTCGGGGACTCCTTGATGCGAAGTCTGTAGAGAGAAGTAATCTTATTAGCTTTATGCTGGGCAAACAGCACGATGAGTGTGATGTTCCACATACTGAGTGGGAGCTTGACGCCGCCCTCGCCAGGGGTAGGTCTACTTCCCCTAGAGAGGATGGAGTCACCTACAACATCATTAGACTACTAAGGCGCGTGCCAGGCAATCCATTGTTGGCATTGTACAATATGAGTCATGCCGAGGGCCAACTACCCACATCATGGACCAGCAGTATTGTTGTACCAATACCGAAACCAGGACAGCCTGATGCCTTTCGTCCCATATCACTAACCAGCTGCCTGTGTAAAACCTTTGAGAGGATGGTTCTTGGCAGACTCTTATATAGAATCAGAGAACACATGTCTCCTAACATAAATGGCTTCACCCATGGTAAAGGTGTACATAATTGCATCACCACATTCCTAACTGTGCATGGTGATGAAAGGCACAGATACACCACATTTCTTGACCTAAAAGCTGCATTTGATATTGCCAATAGGCAACTGATATTGTACGAACTAGCCAAAATGGATATAGGAGGTAGGCTGTTACACTGGATAAGTGGTTACCTAACCAACAGAAGGGCTGCTGCACTGTTTCAGGGTTACAAAAGTGAAGTTAAAGATATGCAACTTGGTACCCCTCAAGGTGGAGTACTTAGTCCCACTTTGTTCAATGTTCTTATGAATGCATTATTAAATTTAATACCAGACAACCCCAGCAATATCTCAATCAGCTATGCTGATGATATTCTTATACATACTAAAACTCATCGTGAAATGCAAACCACCCTGAACCATGTATACGCAGCCTGTGAGAACCTCGGTCTTATTATCTCCACTGAGAAAACTATGGTGTTCAACAAACAAGCTGGTAACCGCAAACGCGGCCCCGCCAAGTTCAAGATAGGTAACAACACTATTGACTATGTTTCTTCTTTTAAATATCTTGGTGTCTCCGTCCCTTGTACCCTACCTGCCATACAACAGCTAACCCGCCAATGTACTGACAGACTGAGACCTCTTAGAAGTGTAGCGGGGTACATCCCGCACTATGGTGCTAATATTAGAATTGTTAAAACACTGTACCTAGGCTATATAAGATCTCTGATAGATTACCACGCACCAGCCCTGGTCATTCGTGACGGGAAAGGCGTTGACAAGCTCGAGAAAATGCAAAATAAAGCCCTCAGAATTATCCTAGGATGTCCCATGAGCACTAAAGTACTTAATATGAGGAAAGAACTAGGTATACCCAGTGTTAAAGATAGAATAATTGAAGTCAACCTCATGATAGCCCTGAGGCTTCTGCGTGGTGATCCTGATAACATTGTTTCCTTAAAATTGCTAGAATGTATGAACCATGGGACTACTGAGTCTAAATGGATCCAAACTACAGCTACACATATGAAGACATTTGGACTAGACCACCTGTACAAAGTTGAGACACAACAGCGCTTCCTGCCACCCTGGCGGACAGTTCCCTTCGATATCACAATACCGACGTATCCGCCTAAAAAATTAATTATACAAAGCATTCATCTCCAACACACTGCCAAAGTGAGAGCTCTTGAACACATACACACTCTACAGACTGATGATAACATCACACAGACCATCTACACTGATGGATTTCTTAACACCGTCTGTGGGAGGGCTGGAAGTGCTATTGTTGTGACTCAACCTGACGGTAATATAATTGAGAAAGGAGTTAGAAATAACAACTGGGCATCCACTCTACAAACTGAATTAGTTGCCATACTCACAGCTATTAAATTCATTGAAACCACTGTTACTGACAGTC